>CAJQZJ010032984.1:6765202-6841167 GCA_907164525.1 Lophiomys imhausi | reverse complement strand
CCCCCCCCCCCCGCGTTCAAAATGCGTCAGTGTAGGTCGCCACCATCTTGGCCCCCCCTTCCCTCTCTTATATAGTAGTTGAAGAGCTCCACCCAATGTTTGACTGTGTGTCTCAGCATCTGTTTTTTTTCTCCTGCTGGGTGGATAAATCTTTATTTTTGCCAGTGGGGTCTATATGGGTTACAGGAAGATTTCTTTCTATTAAATAAGCAATAAGGGGCTTGCCCTTGGAACATTTTTTTTTCTTTTGGAAGTCATGAATTGCTTATAGCTCTTTATCTAGATGTGAATATCTATGAAACTATGAAACTTTTTCTTTCATATTAATATATCTGTTGATATTATCCAAAAATAAAATTAGGCTTAACAGGTTAAATATATATATATATATATATATATATATATATATATATATACATATTTGAACATATGCACATACATGTTGTAACACTAAAAATTAAAGAAAAATAAGTTATCAATGTTAGAATGGGAGGAATGCAAGATCATCTCTACAAGTAAACATTTTTAACTTCTGATGTATTTTCTAGCACTTTTTCTTAACTTCTTTTTGCACTGTTTGTTGTATAAGTATGTTGGACCCTAGGAGCAGATTAGAGATTATAACAACAGTAAGAACCAAATCCTCAAAAGTAAAGTATGCCTTTATAAAGTGCAAATTCTAAGAACACCTAGCTCTACTTAGCAAAGTTTAGAGGTATTAGTTCTCCTTGATGATTCTCATTAGTTGTCATAGTTCTGAACATAATAATGAAAATTATGTGTGCATGTGTGTGTGTAATTTTTGCTTAAGAGTTCAAAGTTATGCCACCTGTTGTTATTTCAAAGAAAATGATAGCCATAGGCTCACAGAGAGTGTCATTATCTGAAAGGATTAAGACATATGGCTTTGTTAGAATAGGGGTTGCGTTTTTGGAGGTAGTGTGTAACTGGGGGTGGGCTTAGAGGTTGCTTTGGCTCATTCTCTCTTCCTGCTACCTGCCAATCCAGATGTATACTCTATGCTCCTTCTGCAACACCATGTCTGTTTACATGACACAGAGTTCCCCTTGCTGATGATAATGAACTAAAGCTCTAAAACACAAGTCAGTTCCAATTAAATGTTTTTCTTTATATAAGGCATGGTGTCTCTTTACAGCAATTGAAATCCTAATTAAGATACCACACGTTGGATAGTAAGTCTTCTCTATGTTTCCGTACTCTGTTGTATATGTCTGACACTTTTAAATTCTCTTTTTATTTTATTTGGATTGATCTGAACTGGATGACATCTCTTATTACTACTTGCTTTTTTATTGTGTTTATTTATTACTTCAAGTTGCATATCACTTACAGTCCCCTCCCTCCACCCTTGGTGGTCCCACCCACCCATCGTCTACCTCCTCTCCCACCTATCCTACTCCTCCGGTGTGGGGTGCCTCCACAACTCAGCCTATCTCAGTTCATCAGTCATACGAGTGCTAAGAGCTTCCTCTTGCACTGGGGGCCTACATGGTAGCTCCACTAGGGGAAAGTGTCCCACTAACAGGTAACAAAGTCCATGTTCCAGTTCCTTTCAATCTGTCGGTTGTAGGATAGTTATCCTGTACTATATGGTTAAAATCCAGTTATAAGTAAATACATGCCATGTGCATCTTTCTGGATCTAGGTTAGCTCACTCAGCATGAGCTTCTCTAGTTCCATCCATTTGTTAGCAAATTTCATGGTTTCCTTGTTTCTGAGAGCTGAGTAGTAATACATTGTTTAAATAAATATATCAAAGGTTTTTTTTTAATCCATCTGTGGGTTGAGGGACATCTGGGTTGTTTTCAGTTTCTAGCTATTACAAATAAAGCTCCTATGAACATAGTTGAAGAGATTTCCTTGTTTCATGAGGAATCTTCTGTACGTATTCCCAGGAGTGGTATGGCTGGGTCTTGAGGTAGAGCTATTTCAAATTTTCTAAGATACTGCCAAATGGATTTCCATAGTGTTTGTACAACTTTTCACTCCCACCAGCAATGGAGGAGCATTCTCCTTTCTCCACAAACCATCTATTTATTAACTCAAGTTACATCTCCGTCATAGGCCCCTCCCCTACTCCCTTCCAGGTCTTACCCTCCTACCCACTAGCCCCTCTCCCTCCTATCCTTCTTCTAGGGCTTAGGGCAGCCTCATTTTAGACCACCTCAGTTCATCAGTCACATGAGGGTTCAGAGCTTCCTTTTGCACTGGGGTCCTACATGGCAACTCAGCTAGGGTAAAGTATAAAGTATTCCACTAATATGTAACAAAGTCTATGACTGAGACCTCCCCCCCTCTCCACTTGCTATTGAATCTCTATGAAGACCAAATTGCCTATCATCTGTATTTGTATAGGGAAGTTTAGGTCTAGTCTAAGCTTTTTTCTTCTTTTTATGGTTAATATTTCATGTTAGGTAAGTGTTTTATATTAGGCTTCTCAGTAAGCCTGTAGGGGTCTAGGTTGATTGGCTCTGTTTAACTTCATGTATTGTTGTTATCCCCTCCAGTTCTCTATTCCTTCTCCAAATCTTATATAGAACTCCCAGAACTTCACCTAATGTTGAACTGTATGCCTCAGCATCTGTTTTGACCTGCTCCTGGGTAGAATTTCACATAGGATAGTTATGCTAGGATCCTGTTCCTCTGGGTCTGTGGGTTATAGGATAGTTATTCTGTATTATATGACTAACATCCAGTTATAAGTGAATACATGTCATATGTATTGTTCAGTGTATAGATTAGCTTACTCAGGATGAGCTTTTCTAGTTCCAATCATTTGGTTGAAAATTGCATAATTTCCTTGTTTCTAATAGCTGAGCTGTATTCCATTCTATAAATATATCACAGGTTTTTTTTTTTTAAGCAATCTTTGGTTGAAGGGCATCTGGGTTGTTTCCAGTTTCTAGTTATTGCAAATAAAGCTGTTATGAACATAGTTGAGACAATGTCCTTACGGTTTGATGAAGAATCTTTTGGATATATGCCCAGGAGTGATAAATATGGGTCTTGAGGTAGAACTGTTTCCAGTTTTCTAAGATATTGCCAGACTGATTGCAAAGTGATTGTACAAGTTGTCATTCCCACCAGCAATGGAGAAGTGTTTCCCTATCTCCACATCCTCAGTGGTGTATGCTTGTCACTTGAGTTTTTTGTTTGTTTGTTTGTTTTGTTTTTATCTTAGCCATTCTGATGGGTATAAGATGGAAAAGTAGAATCGTTTTGAGATGCATATCGCTGATGACCAAGGATATTGAGCATTTTTTCAAGCCTCTCTGCCATTAGATATGCCTCTTTTGTGAATTCTCAGCTTAGCTCTGTACCCATTTTTTGATTGAATTATACGGTTTCTTGGTGTTTAATTTCTTGAGTTCTGTATATGTTTTAGATATTAGTTCTCTGTCAGATGTGGGGTTGGTGAAGATCTTTTTGCAATCTGTAGGCTGCTGTTTTGTTCTAGTGACAGTGGCTTTTGTCATTTAGAAGACTTGTGTTTATATTTTGATAGAAATTACAATGAGTTTGCATATTGCTTTCAGTAGGATGGCCACTTGAGGTTGATTTTACCTATCTATGAGAATAGGAGATCTTTCTATCTTCTGATATCTTTTCCAATTTCTTTCTTCAGAGACTTGATGTTCTTGTCTTCCAGATAAGATCTTTCACATCTCAGTTACATTACCCCCAGGTATTTTATATTATTGGTGGCTGTTGTGAAGGAGGTTGCTTCCCTAATTCGTTTCTCAGCCCATTTATTTTTTGTGCAAAGAAGTGCTACTGATTTTTGTAAATTAATTTTGTATCCAGACACATTGTTGAAAGTGTTTCTCAGTTGTAAGAGTTCCTTCGTGGAATTCTTGTGATCAGTTATGTATACTATCATACCATCATCTACAAATAGGAATACTTTGATTTCTTCCTTTCCATTTTTTTGCTTGTTTTATTTTATAGAAATAAGTTTATTTATCATTCAATTAAGCACATGAGATGACTATTCTCAGGATACTTTCAGTAGTCTGGAAATTTGTATCAACAAATTTCACACTCCCAAGCATCCAGACTGGGACCTTGAACAGTGTCAATAAAATACCATGCTTCGATTGTAGACAGACTGCTGTCCAAAAAGGACAAAACTTGGAAGCAGGCAAGTCAACAGCCTAGCTCTGCCAGGACAGGGTAGGGAAGTTCTTCATAATTGCTGCTCTACAATCAATGTCTGTCAGAGAAACGGGTCCAAATGGCTGAAGATTGATGCTGCAATGTATGGAGAGAAAATGGGAACTGTCAAGGCAGCCACGGGTATGTCACTTCTTAGTTTTGGAAGCTGCGGGCCCTGAACTTCCTATATAATCAGATATATTTATCCCTCTCAGGTCTCTGAGGTGGTTGAAGAATAGATATCAAGAGTCTCATAGTTAAATTTTGAGTTGTTTAGGAATCAAAAGGGTCTTCTGGATCTAAGAAGATGTTTTGAAAATTGTGATGCAAGTTAGCATGAAAGCTGAGTTAGATAGAGAACTTTAAACTCATGGAGATAGTTAGATAGTAGAATGTTAAAGTCAGGGGCCAAATACATATGTGCTGGACATTGAGAGTGTATGCTAAGCCATATAACTCTCAGAATTGTTGCCTATTTATTTCAGTTGTTTTGTACTGTATTTATTGTTATAAGAGAAAGAACCATTTGTTGGACTGAAAAAAAAAAGAATTATGCATTCGGGGGGAAGGGTAAGAGGGTAGGAGGGTGGGGCTGGGAGGGGTGGAGGGAGAGGGCTCTGATGGAGATGTAACTTGAAGTAATAAATAAACATTAAAAAATACTTTTCTGAAAAACCTCCTGACAAAAGCAACTTAGAAGAGGAAAGATTTATTTGGAATCAGAAATTCAAAGTGTTTTCCAGCCCTCATAGCAGGCAAGGCATGGAACAGTTCTATGACAGTGGGTGTAGAAATTAAGTAATTAAATTATTTACCAGTGTTTATATTAAAGTTAATGGGTCAGTGGTGTTAATCCTTAACCCACCATTATAACTGAGCACACAGACACCTGATGTATTTTAACAAGCCTGGGCCTGGATTGTGCAATCTTAGCCCATCTAAGTTATATCATAATTCTAGTCCCCAAATATGACCCCATATATACATATGTCCCTTTGGACTGCTATTCTCCATGAATGCCAAAGTTCTAGGCCATGTAGAATGAACTTATTTCATCTACCCCATCATGTGTCTACTTCTTCCTGCTTCTACTTCTTCTTCTGGAAGTTTCTTCTTCTCATCAACCTCCCTGCTTCAGCAGCCTGAGCACATTAGTCCTGCTTACCTTTCTCTTTGCCCAGTCTCAGGCATCAGCATTTATTTAACCAGTCAGAGACAATAAATAATAAGAAAGGTAACATAGCTTCACTTGGTGTATAGCAAGCAGACTTATGGGAGCAGGTTAATTAATATTTAGAGTGCATGACATCACTCCATCAATTCCCTCCTTGTATCTAATAAAAAGGTTAAATCTTTAAACTCATATAGTAAAAACAGTAAGAATATGAAACAATCAAGAAAATCATATATAAAAGTTACACACATTACATTTAGACTATTTGTGTTAGGCAGTCTTGAAAAAGAAAATGATCACCTATCTTTCTATCTTGGTGTGTTTAAAGTTCTGAACCTAATTATTTTCTATTATATCCTATATTTATAAACAAAAATATTTTATTTAGTCTTGAAAATATCCTTTTAAATCCTAAACAACTCAAATTCAATTGAAATTTTATATCTGTTATGTCTTCAAGCCCATCAAAGACATAAGAAGGAATAGTTATTAAGTGAGTAGGAAATACATAAGAGCAGCTTCCAAAAAGAAAAATTAGAGTTTGCTGTCTAGACAGTCCCAAATATCTCTCGATACCATTGAAGCATCATCTTCAGCCTTCTGGCCAAGCATATCTCACAGACTACGTTATGCAGGAGGAAATAAGAAGGATTTGACTACTTTGTCTCTGCAGAATCAGGCCATCAACTTACCTGCATTTAAGCTCTGGTTCACCTTTGGACTGTATATAGTATGTTGAGATGGCACACACATTTTTGTCCAGTCAGCAACTATCTTAAGTAAAAACAATTCTTAAAATAATAAAAACATCTTTAAATGCCATTTTCTGCATGCTTCTGGGGATTTTGAAGATATATTGATTTATTTGTAAGTCTATCTATATATGTCTGAACAAGGAAATGGTATAATTTTAACCATTTGCTAACTGGTTAATCTGGTAAGCCTATTTTGTGATAAATTAAGATAATATTACATGACCAGGAGCTTGACTGGTGAGTCATCCACATGTATTACCCAGATTCCAATAGCAACCCATAGAAGTATTGGAAATAAATCTGTACTTTTAAATGAGTTGTATAGGCATAATACCTTATATAAGAGTTAAACTACATATATGTGTGTGTGTGTGTGTGTGTGTGTGTGTCAAAATATAAAATTCTATACCAATGAATCAAAATTTAACCTCATTTTTGTGTCAATATATAAAATTCTATACCAATATACCAAAAGATAACCTTATTTTGAGAATAAAATAGCTTTAAGTTTCAGAGCAGATTCAATAATCTACCCTTATGTCTTATCATTTCTATATTATATACCCATACTTCCCCTCTTTCTTCTTTTCAAGTCTTTCCCCTTATATAAGAAAGAAAGAAGGATAGAGAAAAGAAAAAGAAAGAGGAGGAATTCCTGATTTTAACCTCCTATACTTTGCTTAAAAAAATATTTAACTATTTGTAACCAGTCCCCCTAAACAACATCTATGACCAAAAAATCACCCACCCCACCTTTTGTTATGGGGTGTTACTCTCTTAAAATTGTTTCCTGCTGAATTGGGAAATAGAAAACCTGTTTGGGGTCCCAAAGAAAATGGAAAAATGATTAAGCATGTTAATAGTAACATTTGTTGTCTAGCCTCTATGTGTTCAGCAATTTGAATGTCCTGAGTAGTTTGTCAAAGTTGAACTTTGGGAGGGAAAGTTGAGGGCTTTATTGAAGTCCTTGCTAGAACAGACTGGGAAGTTGTACTATCTTTGCAAACCATTATGAAGTTGTTCTGGATGCAGATTTTGGAGGAAACAGCTATTGAGGCAGTCTATGAGGCTGGATCATCTAGGCTACTTATCTTCTTTGGTGTCTTGTCACTTCATTCAGAAAACATAATTTCTCGCAAGGAACATATAGCTCTGTTACTATAAAGATGCCTGGATATGCAGAATGCACAAATCAATTAAGGAATATTTTCTGTTCTTTGAACAGAAGAAAGACATTTGTAAGTCTCAATTCATGCCATATGAAAGGAGGTGTATAATAGTAAATGATGTGACTTCTATGTAGCTAATAAGAATTGAATATAAAGAATTTATTTATAGTCAATAATATATATAATAAAACATATATATGTATATGTATATATACATATATATGTCTTAGCCAGGCTGAGCTTTTCCCATGTAGTACAATTAGCAAATACAAGATACCTATTTTTTCTTTTGTTTGTAGCCAAGATCTGTAGGAGGCCTTTCCAGTCCATTCTGATTTCTATCAGTTTAGATGGAAGACTTTTTCTATTCGATAATTATTATTAAATATATATGGCTATATATAAACAATTTTAAGTTTAAAATTCACCATAAGGTTATATGGAGTTTACATATTACCCTCTACATTGATATAAATATATTAATTGATTGACACAGGGTTTTTTTTTTTTTTCTTTGTAGCTCAGGCTGTTTGTAGAGTAGATTATCCTCAAACCCAAAAGGAACCTATCTGTCTCTGCATTTGTCTGCCACATTTTTGGATCAAAGGTACATATTTATATTTTTTCTTTCCTTTTCTCCTTTCTTTGAAGATTTAATTTCTATGTGGATATATCTATCCTTATTGAGACAGTGTTTCCCTTTGTAATTTGGGATATCTTGATTTGCTCTGTAGAGCTCTGTAGATTAGATTGGCCTTGAACACACAGGAACCTGTTTTTTTCTTTGTCTCACAAGTTTTGGGATCAAGGTATGAGTTTAATTAATTGAATTACTTTTATTAAACAATAATATTAATTAAATCATTTTGTATTAGTCTGATTTACAATTCTCCTATGGCAGCCCAATTCTTGAGGAGATTGGTTTGGAATAGCATGATATGATGATATTTTATGTTAACTTTTCTTAACTATTGGCAGTGGGAGGAATGCAGCTTGCATGTTCTCCCCCTGTAACCGAACTTTTAAATTATTATTTAACACTTATTTATTTATTACTAAATTCACTTATAATAAACACCAACAATTTCTTAAATATTAATCCTATAAATTCCTACAACCCCTTTAATCTATCCACTAAACCTATTGATAATTATTTTTCTAACCTTTTAGAATGATACAGTCTCTGAGGCAGGTCCTCAGTCGTCAGGAACACAGTCTTTGTCGTAGATTCTTTAACGCACTTAGCAGTTCTTTTTCTGGATCTCTCAGATGCAGGTTCGTCAGGGTAAGTTGTTTATTGTAGTCTCACCTTAAATAAGGCTTCATGCTTTCTTCCCTGTGGGAGACCCCAGCCGTCTGCAGGCCAACTTACTTCTTTTGAATCAGGAATTCAGCTGCTCTGCCTCAGTCCTTAAAGCCAGGCACAGTTTCCTTTAGGCCACTGTTTGGACAGATCAAACCCCTCTAGGCAAAAGCTGAGCCACAGGGTTTAGTCCTTGGACTTTTGGTGTCTTGCTCAGGCTTTCTTTGCTCACCAGCTTCTTTCTGCTTCAGGGAAATCTGGCCATCAAATGATGGCCAGCATTTTTTTCAGCAGGACTCTTGGAGCTCTCTAGCATCAGGGGCCTCTTCTTTTTCTGGGCTCCATGCACTGTCCTTAAACAGGAGGAACTCTGTTTCAGCTTAATTTGGGCTCTGCCCACTTAGCAGCTGAAAACAATGTCAGGCCAGATACTTTGTTTTTCAGTCTATTGAGTCTTTCCTGTTTTTCCTGACTTCAGCCTTGTTTTTAAGTCTATTGAGTCTTTCCTGTTTTTCCTGACTTCAACCTTTTTTTTCAGTCTATTAAGTCTCCTGTTTGTTTCCTGTTTTTAGTCCACATGCTGATAATGCTCTTCATGCCCCGAATTAAGAGACAGTATCAGAAACCCCTACATATTTTCTAAATCTAATTTAATTTATCTATCTCCCTACATCCCCCAGTCTAGTTCTTTACATTGACTAATAGAATCTCTCTCTCTCTCTCTCTCTCTCTCTCTCTCTCTCTCTCTTTCTCTCTCTCTCTGGTTTTTAGAAACAGGATTTCTCTGTATATCCTTGTCCTGGACTCACTTTGTAGATCAGGTTGGCCTTAAACTCACAGAGATCTGCTGCCTATGCCTTCCAAGTGCTGGGATTGAAGGTGTGTGCCACCATGTCCAGTGACTAACATATCTCTTTTAGGGGCATAACGCCTCTTGAAACAAGTTCTTCTGTAGGAGCCCCACACCTAAGGAGACTGGCTTTTCATATTTTTCTCTTTATACGCATTTAAGATAATGTGTATTTATCCATTAGATCAGGAAGTACATTATAATTTATTACTAAGCAAAAACTTACATAGTACCTTCAAGGAAAAAGTGCATCATTTTTAAATCTAGACTGTCTTTAACAAGTAGCCTTATCTTTTTATTTCTTTATTTCTTTGTTTCTTTATTACTTTAGGTTACATTTCCATCGTAGTGTCCTCTTTCCAACCTTTCCAATCCTGCCCTTCCACCCTATACCCCCTATCCTTTACATCCCACTCCTCTGGAGTGGAATGTCCCTACATAACAGTCCCCTGCCCCAGTTCAGCAGTCATAAGAAGGCCAAGAGCCTCCTCATACAGTATCAGCAGGGGTTCCCACCCTGACTTCATTGTTTAAACTAGGCTGGCCTAGAATTGAGAGATATGCCTGTTTCTTCCTCTAGTGTGACAGTATTAAGGGCATGTGCCATTATGCCCCTGCCCAAATATTTCACTTAAATCCCAGATAATAGTAACTCTGTAGCCCAGAGAGCAAATCTTCACTGCAATGACAATTGTAAATCTGTCCAAAAGCCTTAAAAATCTCTCATGTTTTAGCAAAGCCAAACCACAAAAATATTCTACCTCCCAATATAGGGAAAATCAAAGATATCTAAACCAAATCAAGCGAAGAAACAAGAACATACCAATAGTCTTTGTTTGTACAAAGGTTTTGTACATGGTTTTGCAATTCCATGTTGAATTAAAATTTTGTTCATTATTCCCTAGAATCTAGTTGTGTCAGCATTGTATTGGAGGGCCTATTCCAGACACCCCTGAAAAGCACCTAGTAGCTGGCTGCTATCAATTTTGTCTAATATATCAGGAAGAGCCTCCTTCTTTCCCCCATTGTCCTGGTTGCTAATTTAGCGTTCCACCTATAAGCTCTCTCCTTTTTTAAGTCTATCCTGTTGAGACCTAGATCCACAATTATCAGTGTGAAAATTATTTTTATGCTAAGAGAAACAAACTCAAATGGAATCTAAATGTATTGAGACATTGTGATTTCCTTCATTTTTAAACTAGGGGGTTAATTCTGTTTTCAAGCTCTGTCTTGAAGACTGACAGGTTTTTTTAGCATATAAGGAGATCCTTAGCTCTCCATCTTTGCTGTAAGGCAGCGGTTTTTTTGTTAAGGAAGTTGCACATTTGAAATGCATTTGGGTTCGGTTCTCCACTCTTTGGCTAGGAAACTGCCTTTCACCTGGGCCTTCTCAGGCTATAGGCATGGATTCTAATTGTTGTAGTTGGGCGCTGTTTGTAGAAAATGGCTAATTAGCCAGGGTGGTGGCTTTAATTCCAGAACTAGGGAGGCAGAGGAAGGTGGATCTCTATGAGTTCAAGACTAGTCTGGTCTACAAAGTGAGTCCAGGACAGCCAGGCATACACAGAGAAACCTTGCCTCGAAAAAACAACAACAACAACAACAACAACAACAACAACAACAAAAGAAAACAACAACAACAAACCAAACAAACAAACCAAAAAGGTTAATTAAATTATTTGTTAGTATTTATATTATATTTAATTGATTGGCGGTGTTAATCCTTAACCCTCCATTATAAATAACACATAGCAGATACCACATACCACATGGATTTTAACAACCCTTGGCTTGGATTGTGCAAACTTAGACCATCTAAGCTAGCTCTTAATTCTATTCCCCAAATATGACCCCATATATATCTGCATCCTTTGGACTGTTATTCCTCATGCTATGTTGATGTTCCATGCTACATGGAATGACATTCCTTCCTGCCCTTTGTTTCTTCTCCTTCAGGCTTCTCCCATCACCCTCTCTCTTCCTTTCCAATATGTATCCCCTTGATCTGTGTTAGCTATCTTATTGCTCTAGCTAGAAATTTAAGTATTATGTTGAAGAGATATGGAGAGATTAAGCAGCCTTGTCTTGTCCCTGATTAAAAATGGAAATGTTGAAAGCCACACCACAAGAGCAAAGGTAAATGAGTTTTTTTTTTTTTTTCCGGAGTTTCCAACATGTTGGCACAATGTGCACTGTAGCAGAGAGGCAAAGACCTAACCCAGTTACAGTAAAGCAATTAGGAGCCAAGACTGACTGCAAACAGAGCCCACAACTGTGTGTTCTCCACAAATATGGGGCGGGTGGATCACTCACCCTAGCACCCAAGCATCTGAGGCAGTCAGCAACAGGCACTCTGAGAGTGGCACCCCATTGTGGGTGGAGCTCCCTGCCTGCACAGTCAGCAAAGCTGCAGAGCCAGAACAACTGGGTCAGTGAGAGGAGAACACAGACCCAACCACAGCTCTACCTGCCTTTCTGAGGAGACCTGCCAGCTCCCAGGTCCTCAGAGGATAGCCCTCTCCCCACTCCAATCCCCTGTATACTGGTCCAATTGGGTTACAAAAAGTTCAGGAGAGCAGCAGCCACTCTCCCTTCTGAGAGCCAGTCAGTCTATTACAGGAACCTGCCCGCCATCTGGAGGTAAACACCAGGATCTCAGGATCAGCCAACTCCCAGGTGCAGAGATTATTCCTGAGCACCAAGGTCAGCTGACAAAAGAAAAAGACAACACCAGGGTCAATGAGATGACAAAAGGTCAGTGAAAGAACATGGTAAAAAAACAAAACAAAACAATAGGATGTCTCCATATCCTAGCAATAATGCTACAGACAACTCTGGACAGCCGAACAGGATTGAAACAAAGGAAAAAGGAGGTGACGGAAATGAATAAAGTGCTTAAAGGAATGGAAGACCTGAAAAGAGAAGTTGAAGCAATGAAGAAAATCTAATCCGAGAAATCCATAGAACTGGAAAACCTTAAGAAAAGAATCAGAACTACAGACACTAGCATCACCAACAGAATACAAGAGATGGAAGAAAGAATTTCAGGCTCACAGGATAAAATTGAAGAAATTGATACATCTTTCAAAGAAAATGTCAAATCTAAAAAAGTGCTCACACAAAACCTTCAGGAAATCAAGGACACAATGAGAAGACGAAATCTCCGAATAATAGGAATAGAAGAAAGAGAAGAGACCCACCTCCATGGACCAGAAAATATCTTCAACAAAATCATTGAAGAGAATTTCCCAAATCTAAAAAAAAAAAAGATGCCTATAACTGTACAAGAAGCTTACAGAACTCCAAATAGATTAGACCAGAAAAGAAAATCTTCCTGCCACATAATAAGCAAAACACTAAATGTACAGAACAAAGAAAGAATATTAAAACTGCTAGGGAAAATGGTCAAGTAACATATAAGGGCAAACCTATCAAAATCACACCTGACTTTTCTTCAGAGACTCTAAAAGCCAGAAGACCCTGAACAGATGTCTTGCAGACCCTAAAAAACCACAAATGCCAGGCTAGACTACTATTCCCTGCAAAATTGTCAATCAACATGATTGGAGAAAAAAAGATATTCCATGACAAAGCTAAATTCAAACAATATCTATATACAAATCCAGTTCTACAGAAGATGTTGGAAGGAAAACTCCAACCCAAAAAGGTTAACTACACACAAGAAAGCACAGGAAGCAAATAGCATGCCTGCAGCAAAACCAAAAGAAGAGAAGCTCACTCACACACTATTTCCACCAACATAAAGATGTCAGGAAGTAACAGTCACTGGTCATTAATATCTCTCAACATCAATGGACTCAATTCCCCAATAAAAAGGCACAGGCTAGCAGAAGATGTGAAAACAGAATCCCACATTCTGCTGCTTACAAGAAACACACCTTAGCAAAAAAGATAGACATTATCTCCAAGTAAAGGGCTGGAAAAAGATATACCAAGCAAATGGACCCAAGAAAAAAGCTGGAGTAGCAATTCTAGTATGCAATAAATTGGACTTTCAACCAACATTAATCAAAAGAGATGGGGAAGCACACTATATACTCATCAAAGGAAAAATCCACCAAGATGAAATTTTAATACTGAACATCTATGCCCCAAATGTAAGACCATCCACACTCATTAAAGAAACACTACTGAAGCTCAAATCCCACATTGAACCTCACACATTAATAGTGGGAGATTTCAACACACTACTCTCACCACTGGAACGATCAACAATGCAGAAACAACACAGAAAAATAATGAACCTCACAGATGTCATGAATCAAATGGACCTAATTGATATCTACAGAATATTTCATCCCAAAACAAAAGAATACACTTTCTTCTTGGCACCTCACGGAACCTTCTCCAAAATCGACCACATAGTCGATCACAAAGCAAGCCTCAACAGATACAGGAAAATTGAAATTACCCCTTGTAACTTATCAGACCATCATGGAATAAAGCTAGGCTTCAACAATAACAAAAAAAACAGAGAGCCTGCAAAAACATGGAAACTGAACAACTCTCTCCTCAATGACCTCTGGGTTAAGGAAGAAATAAAAAAAAAAAAAAGAAATTAAGGTCTTCTTAGAACTCAATGAAAATGAAGGCACAACATACCCAAACTTATGGGACACATTGAAAGCAGTGCTAAGAGGAAAGTTTATAGCACTAAGTGCCTTCAAAAAGAAACTGGAGAGTTCCTATACTAGCCACCTAAAAGCACACCTGAAAGAGCTAGAACAAAAAGAAGCAAACACTCCCAAGAGGAGCAGACGAGAGGAAATTATCAAACTCAGGGCTGAAATCAACAACTTAGAAACAAAAAGAACAATACAAAGAATCGACAAAACCAAGAGTTGGTTCTTTGAGAAAATCAACAAAATAGACAAGCCCTTAGCTAAACTAACTAAAAGGCAGAGGGAAAATACCCAAAATCAACAAAATCAGAAATGAAAAGGGGGAAATAACAACAGACATTGAGGAAATCCAAAGAATCGTTAGGTCCTACTTCAAAATATTGTACTCCACAAAATTGGAAAATCTAAATGGAATGGATGATTTTCTTGATAGATTCCACCTACCAAGGTTAAATCAAGAACAGGTAAATAAATTAAAAAGTCCTATAACCCTTAAAGAAATAGAAGA
The DNA here is from genome assembly GCA_907164525.1 of Lophiomys imhausi. Classification (NCBI taxonomy): domain Eukaryota; kingdom Metazoa; phylum Chordata; class Mammalia; order Rodentia; family Muridae; genus Lophiomys; species Lophiomys imhausi. The sequence continues at coordinate 6,826,589 of CAJQZJ010032984.1, read as the reverse complement.
CATCATTAGAAGTCTTCCAACCAAAAAAAGCCCAGGCCCAGATGGTTTCAGCACAGAATTCTACCAGACATTCAAAGAAGAGCTAACACCAATATTTTTCAAACTCCTCCCCAACATAGAAACAGAAGGAATACCGCCAAACACATTCTATGAGGCCACGGTCACCCTGATACCTAAACCTCACAAAGGCCCAACAGAGAAAGAAAATTTCAGACCAATTTCCCTTATGAACATGGATGCAAAGATACTTAATAAAATACTTGCAAACCAGATCCAAGATCACATCAAAAGTATCATACACCATTACCAAGTAGGCTTCATTCCAGGGATGCAGGGATGGTTCAACATTAGAAAATCCATTATTGTAATCCACCACCTAAACAAGCTGAAAGAAAAGAACCACATAATCATCTCACTATATGCTGAAAAAGCTTTTGACAAAATACAGCACCCTTCATGTTAAAAGTCTTAGAGAGATCAGGCATAGAAGGACCATATTTAAACATAATAAAGGCAAATTATGCAAGCCAGTAGTCAACATCAAACTAAATGGAGAGAAACTTAAAGCATTTCCTCTAAAATCAGCGACAAGTCAAAGCTGCCCACTCTCTCCATATCTCTTCAACATAGTACTTGAAGTTTTAGCTAGAGCAATAAGAAAACTAAAAGAGATCAAGGGGATACAAATTGGAAAGGAAGAAGAAAAAGTATCCCTCTTTGCAGATATGATAGTATACATAAGTGACCTCAAAAATTCCACCAGAGAACTTCTAAAGCTGATAAACTCCTTCAGCAAGGTGGCTGGATACAAAATCAATTCAACAAAATCAGTAGCCTTTCATTACAGAAAATATAAATGGACTGAGAAAGAATTAAGAGAATCAACACCCTTCACAATAGCCACAAATAATATAAAATACCTGTGGATAACTCTAACCAGGCAAGTGAAAGACCTGTATGATAAGAACTTCAAGTTCTTGAAGAAAGAAATTGAAGAAAATATCAGAAAATGGAAAGATCTCCCTTGCTCATGGATAGGTAGGATCAACATAATAAAAATGACAATCTTACCAAACACAATATACAGATTCAATGCCATTCCTATCCAAATACAAACTCAATTTTTTACATATCTGGAAAAAACAATTCTCACTTCATATGGAATAACAAAAGAACCAGAATAGCTAAATCAATCATGTACAACAACAGAACATCTGGAGGTAGCACCATCCTAGATTTCAAGCTGTACTACAGGGCAATAGTAATAAAAACACCATGGTACTGGTATAGAAACAGACCAGTTGGCCAATGGTATCGAAGTGAAGACCCAGAAATAAACCCACACAACTACGATCACTTAATATTTGATAAAGAAGCCAAAAACATACAATGGAAATAGGAAAGCATCTTAAATAAATGGTGCTGGTTTAACTGGATGTCAACATGTAGAAGAATGCAAACAGATCCATACTTATCACCCTGTACAAAACTTAAGTCTAAGTGGATCAAGGACCTCAACATAAATCTGGACACACTAACACTAATAGAAGAGAAAGTGGGGAAAAGCCTTGAACTCATTGGCACTGGTAGCAACTTCCTGAATAGAACACCAATAGCTCAGGCACTAAAACAAACAATCAATAAATGGGACCTTATAAAATTGAAAAGCTTCTGTAAGGCAAAGGACACTGTCCTTAGAACAAAACGGCAGCCTAAAAACTGGGAAAGGATCTTCACCAACCCAACTTCTGACAGAGGGCTAATATCCAAAATATATAAAGAACTGAAGAAATTAAACACCAAAAAATCAAATAACCCCATCAATAAATGTGGTACAGAGCTAAACTGAGAATTCACAGAAGAGGAATCCCTAAAGGCCGAGAGGCATTTGAGGAAATGTTCAACATCTTTGGTCATCAGGGAAATGCAACTTAAAACAACTCTGAGATTCCATCTCACACCTATCAGAAAGGCTAAGATCAAAAACTCAAATGATAGCACATGCTGGCGAGGATGTGGAGAAAGGGGAACACTCCCCCATTGCTTGTGGGACTGCAAACTTGTGCAACCACTTTGGAAATCAATCTGGAGATATCTTAAAAAATTGGGAATAAATCTACCTCCAGACGCAGCCATACCCCTCTTTGTCATATATCCCAAAGTTTCTAAACGAAATCACAAGGACATTGCCTCAACAATGTTCATAGCAGCTTTATTTACAATAGCCAGATCTGGAAATAACCCAGATGTCCTTCAACTGAAGAATGGATTAAAAAAAAAAAAAACAAAAAACGGTGGTTCATTTACACAATGGAATACTACACAGCTATCAGAAATGAGGAAATCATGCAATTCGAAACCAAATGGATGGAGCTAGAAAAGCTCATCCTAAGTGAGCTGACACAGCCCCAGAAAGATAAACATGGTATGTACTCCCTTATAAATGGATATTAACCATACACCACAGGATAACTATCCTACAACCCACACACCCAAATAGATAATAACCTATCATATCTATCCTAGGAAAAATTTTACCCACCAGTGAGTCATGGAATGTGCTGCAGGTTAGTGGAACACCACACCCTAGATGGTGTGTCATATCAAGCCCCTGTACAAGTAGAAGCTCTTGGCCCTCACATGACGCAAGATCTGAGGGAGAATGATATGTGAGGGCACACCTCATCTGAGGATAAAGAGAGTACCAAGTAGAGGAACAAGGAGGGAGGGAGGAAGGGAGGGAGGGAGAGAGGGAGAGAGAGAGGGAAGAAGAGAGGTAGGGAGGTGCCAGGAGGGGAGGTGGGAGGAAACTATGTTCTAGAAGTAAATAACACTTTTTTAAGAAAAGAGGTAACAACCTTTAAAAATATAGTAAAAATGCAATATAAAATTTTCAAACTATAATTTACCAAAGGTATACTTGCCTTACTGGCATGAATGGAAAATGGCCTTAATGTCAGATTAGAATGTTAGACTGCAGGTGGCCACATAAACAAACTTGATAGCATCTTAAAAGTTCTTTTTTTTTTTTTTTTGTAGAGGTAAAGGATATTTCCATGGTTTGGCATTAAAAAGCAGGTAACAGTTTTAAAATACTGTAAATAAATTAAAGGTTACAGCTGTTCAACCTGGTTTTATAAACCTCCAAGAGTTGAAAAAACTTAGAGCTAAGGTAAAATACATGAAATGTTAGCCTATGCCTTTAACTCCAGCAGAGACAGGAGGATCACTATAGAATTAGTTGTCTTATAAACTCTAGAGTTACAAGGAAAAGGGTGGTGATGGTGCACACCCTTAATCCCATCATTCAAGAAGAATACATCTTAATCCCAACACACTAGAGACAGAAACAGGCAGATCTCAGAGCTCAAGGTCAGCCTGATACAAAACAAGCTCTAAACAGAGAAAAACTTTGATCCAGGGGTGAAGGAGCACATCTCTATTCCCATCAGTTGGGAAACACATGTCTTTGATCCCAATACTTAGAATGCAGAGACAGGCACATAAGATTTGGAAGAATTTAAGTTTAAAAGCTACTTACAAAAGGCATGCTGCAATTCAAACAAATTGTCCTTTGAGATCTCAAATCATATACACCAGAGGTTTGTTTAGCTCCAAAATATCAAAATAATTTCTTGTTTAATCCGGATTGAAAGATACTTTATATATTGTCCAAAAAGCAAATTTGGTCTAGGAAAAATATTACCTGACCCCCCCCCTCCAAAAAAAAATGTAATTGTCCCAGAGTTCAGATAAGTTCAGGGCTCTGTTCTTATATTTCCAGGAGATTTAAAGCATCCATTCAAGGAATCCAGGGACAACTGGACAAGGGAAACCTCAGCAGAAAACAAATCAGACACCAAAGATAACAAGAGGCCCAGATGATCCAGCCTTGCAGACTTCCTCAATAGCTGTTTCCTCAAAAGTCTACAACCACAACAACTCAAAATCGTTGATATCGTTCAGCTCCCCAGACTGCTCCAGCCAGAACTCCAGTAAAGCTCTGAAGTTCAGCTTCTGTCTATCAACTTCTTAGGACATTAAATAGCTGGGCACAAAAGAACTGAATATCAAATGATTCTATTCACATTTTTAACCATTTTTCCTTTTTTTTGGGCCCCAAACAGGTTTACTATTTCCCAAATCAGCAGGAAGTCATTTTAAGAGAGTGACGTCCCATCCCCAGAAGGTGGGGAGGGTGTTCCTCCCCCCCTTTTGGCTATTTGATGGATAATAGAAAACTTTGTTATTTAGGGGAAGAGACTACAGCTGTTAAATGGTCTTGTTAAATGGGTTTTGGAGGTTTGATCCAGAAACTTCTCTCTTTTTCTTTTCTGTATCCTTCTTTCTCTCTTATGTAAGAGTGAACAGACGAGAAAAAATCGGACATAGACATAGTATAGGAAAGATCAAGAAAGAAGGACAGATTATTGAATATGCCCTTATAACTTTGTATACTGATACAAAATTAATATTATATTTGGCTAAATTGGAATTGATCATTGTATATTAATGCAAAATTAAGATTGTATTGGACTACATTGGTATTGATCTTTGTATCTTGATACAAAATTAAGATTATGTTTGGTCACAATGGTATTGACCCTTATATATTGATGCAAAATTAAGATTGTATTGGTCTACATAGTTATTGATCTTTTTATATTGATACAAAATTAAGATTATATTTGGCCACAATGGTAATGATCTTTGTATATTGATACAAAATTAAGTGTAATGCTTCTTAAAGGTTTTGTACCTAGTAATGCTTAAAAATGAAATGTGAAGTTTTGGCCTTTTGCTACAAACCATCATAAACTGTTTAGGATAACTAACAAACACAAACTAATAGTCATGCAAGCATGCCATTTAGTTAGTTACTATGACAGTCTATCATAGTTATTTTCTATGCTACTCAGAAATCAAGTTGCTAAGAGACAAGCAACATTTGCTTATCTAAATATAGGAGATACATAGGGCATCTTCAAAAACCTCAAGAGATCTGCAGAATATGACATTCAAAGATGTTTTCTTAACGTAAGATTTTGATATCGAGACATGTAAGCGCCTGACAGCACCCCCTATTCTACTCCAAGTAGAAGATAAGCATCGAAGAATCTCCAGTGTGAGATGGTTGAATTAGTGGCAAGCCTATCTCTTGGCAAGAAAAACCCCTTGCTTCAACTGTAGACAGAATGCTGTCCAAAAAGGACAAAACTTGGATGCAGGTAAGTTGACAACCTAGTTCTGCCAAGACAGGGTAGGCAAGTCCTTCATAATTCCTGCTCTACAATCAATGTCTGTCAGAGAAACAGGGCCAAATGGCTGAAGATTGATGCTGTAATGTATGAAGAGAAAATGGGAACTCTCCAGGCAGCCACTGGTATGTCATTTCTTAGTTTTGGAAGCTGCGGGCCCTGAACTTCCTATATAATCATATGTATTTATCCCTCTCAGGTCTTTGAGGTGGTTGAAGAATAGATAGCTAGAGTCTCATAGTTAAATTTTGAGTTGTTTAGGAATCAAGAGGGTGTTCTGGATCTAAGAAGATGTTTTCAAAATTGTGAGGTAATTTAGTATGAAAGCTGAGTTAGATATCAAACTTTAAACTCATGGAGATGGTTAGATAGTAGAATGTTAAAGTCAGGTGCCAAATACATATGGATTGGACATTGGGAATATATGCTAAGCCATATAACTCTCATAATTGTGGCCTATTTATTTCTGTTGTTTTTATTGTTATTTATTGTCATAAGAGACAGAACCATTTATTTAACTGAAAGGGGGAGCTGTTGGGGAGGAAAGATATACCTTAAACTAAAAAAAAAAAAGGTTTAGAGGATGGGGGGATTTAGGGGGAAGAGGGTGGAAGGTTGGGACTGGAGGGGAGTAGGGAGGGGATTGTGATTGAGATGTAACTTGAAGTAATAAAAAAATAAATTTAAAAAATGGAAATGTTTTAAATTTCCTCTATTTAATTTGATGTTGGACACTGGCTTGTTGTACATTACTGTTATTATGTTTAGGTATGTTCTATGTATGCCAGCTCTCTCCAGGACTTTTAGCATGGAGGGGTGTAAGATTTTGTGAAATGCTTTTTCCACATCTAGTGAGATGATCATGAGTTTTTTTTTTCTTTCAGCTTGTTTATATGGTGGATTACATTGATGGATTTTCATATGTTGAACCACCCCTGCATCCCTGGGATGAAACCAAATTGATCATGGTGCATACTTGTGATGTCTTCTTAGATTAGGTTTTCAAGTATTTTATTGGTCATTTTTTCATCTATGTTCATGAAGGAAATAGGTCTGAAATTCTCTTTTTTGTTGGGTCTTTGTATGGTTTAGGTATCAGGGTAATTGTGGCCTCATAGAATTAGTTTGGCAGTGTTCCTTCTGTTTCTAATTTGTGGAAGAGTTTGAGGAATATTGCTATTAGCTCTTCCTTGAAGATTTGGTTTCTGTGGTGAAACCATCTAGCCACTGTTTTTTTTTTTTTTTTTTTTTTTTTTGTCAAGGGTCTATTTCCTTCGGTGTTATAGGAATGTTTAATTTGTTTAGCTGATCTTGATTTACCCTGGTAGATGTAATCCATCAAGGAAATTGTCCATTTTGCTTAAGATTTTCAATTTTATGGAGTACAGATTTTTTAAAGTAAGATCTAATTATTCTTTTATTTCTTCGGTGTCTGTTGTTATTTCCCTCTTTTCCATTCTGATATTGTTGATTTGAACACTTTCCCTCTGCCTTTTAGTTAGTTTGGCTAAGTGTTTGTCTATTTTGCTTATTTTCTCAAAAAGTCAGCTCTTGCTTTCATTGATTGTTTTGTTTCTAATATATTGATTTCACTCCTGAGTTTGATCATTTTCTCCTATCTGCTCTTCTTGGGAGTGTTTATTTCTTCTTCTTTTTTTTTCATTTTGATTTAATTAATTTATTTTTTTAAATTTTTTATTTCTTCAAGTTACATCTCAATAGCTTCCCCTCCCTAACCCCTCCCACTCTCTTCCCCCTCACCCTCCCATCTGCTTCCTTTCTTTTTTTATGTTTAAAGTATATCTTTTCTCCCTAACAGCTTCCCCTTTAAGCCCAATAAATGTCTCTTTCTCTTATAATAATAAATACAATACAAAACAATAGAAATAATTAGGCCACAATTATAAGAATTATAAAGCTTAGCATACATTCCCAATGTCTAGTCCAAATGTATTTGGCAACTGACTTTAACATTCTACTATGTAACCATCTCCATGAGTTTAAATATATATATATATATATATATATATATATATATATATATGCAACTCAGCTTTCATCCTAACTTGGATCACAATTTTAAAAACATCTTCTTAGATCCAGAACACCCTCTTAATTTCTAAACAACTCAGAATTTAACTATGAGACTATAGCTATCTAGTCTTCAACCACATCAGAGACCCGAGAAGGATAAATATACCTGATTATGCAGGAAGTCCAGGGCCAGCAGCTTCCAAAACTATGAAATGACATACAGCTGGCTGCCTGGACATCTCTCAATTTCTCTCCATATATTACACATCAATCTTCAGTCATTTGGCCCTGTTTCTCTGACAGACATTAAGTGAAGCAGGAATTATGGAGGACTTGCTTACCCTGTCTTGGCAGAGTTAGGCTGTTGACTTACTTGCTTCCAAATTTTGTCCTTTTTGGACAGAAATCTGTCTACAGTTGAAGCAAGGTATTTTTCTTGCTAAGTGATAGGCTTGCCACTAATTCGACAATCTACAATTGGAGATTCTTCGATGCCCATCATCTACTTGGAGTAGAATGGGGATGCTGACAGCAGCTGACATGGATAATTAAGAAATGCAAACTAATAGTCATTCAAGCATGTTATTTTATTAGGTACTAGGGTAGTCTATCAGTTATTTTCTAAGTTAATCAGAAATCAAGTTGCTAAGAGACAAGCAACATTTGCTAATCCAAATATAAGGAGATAGACATGTGATCTTCAAAAACCTCAAGAGATCTGTAGAGTATGGCATTCAAAGATGTTTTCTTAACTTATGATTTTTTGATGTTGAGACATGTCAGCTTCTTTTTTTGTAATACAGCTTTCAGTTGTGCTGCTAACTTAATAGTATGAGCTGTCTCAATTTCTTTTTGAAGGCACTTAGTGCTATGAACTTTCCTCTTATCACTGCTTCCATTTTATCCCATAAGTTTGGATATGTTGTGCCATCACTGAAGTTCATGAAGTTTTTAATTTCCTCTTTTATTTGTTCCCTGACCCAGTGGTCATTGAGTAGTGAGTTGTTCAGTTTCCATGTATATGTAGGCTTTTTGTTATTTCTGTTGTTGTTGAAGTTCAGCTTTACTTCATGGTGATCTGGTAAAATACAAGAGTTTATTTCAATTTTTTTTGTATCTATTGAGGCTTGCTTTGTGACTAGGTAGTCACTTTTGAAGAGGGTTCTGTGAGGTACTGAGAAGGTATAATTTTTTTGTGTTTAGGGGAAATATTCTGTAGATATTTGTTAGGTTCATTTGGTTCCTGACCTCTTTTAGTTTCATTATTTCTCTGGTCTCCATCTCAATAACCTGTCTGTTGGTGTGAGTCTGGTGTTGAAGTCTCATACTATTACTGTCTGGAGATCAATGTGTGGTTTAAGCTTTAGTAATGTTTCTTTCACAAATGTGGAGTCCCTTGTATTTGGGGCATAGAAACTGAAGATTGAGAAGTCATCTTGCTGATGTTTTCCTTTGATGAGTATGCAGTGCCTTTCTCTATTTTGTTTTTATTAATTTTAGGTGAAAGTTTATTTTATTTGATATTAGGATAGCTACTAGAGTTTGCTTCTTGGGACTGTTTGCTTGGAAGACCTTATTCCAGCTTTTACTCTGAGGTAAAGTATATCTTTGTTGGTGAGGTGAGTTTCTTGTATATAGCCAATATGAAGGATCTCATTTCTGAATCCATTCTGTAAGTCTATGTCTTTTTATTGGGGAGGTAAGCCTCAATTATTATGTGATGGGAAGAATTTCTTTTATGTTCAAATCTATTTGGTGTTCTGTATGCCTCTAGATTTTTATGGGCATCTCTTTCTTTAGGTTTAAAAAATTCTCTTCTATGATTTTGTTGAAAATGTTTCCTGGCCCTTGGAGTTGAGAGTCTTCTCTTTCATCTATTTCTATAATCCTTAGCTTACACCTTTTTATTGAGTGTTTGATTTATTGAATGATATGGGTTAGGAATATTTTAGATTTCTCATTTTCTTTGGCTGTTGTACTGATTTGTTCAATCAAGTCCTCCAAGCCTGAGATTCTGACTTCCATCTTTTCTATCTTATTGGTGATATTCATTTCTGTAGTTCCTGTTCTTTTTCCTATCTTTTTCACCTCTAGGACTATCTCTGCTTGTGTTTTTGAAGCTTCCATTTCCAATTCAATGTTGTACTCATTTCTTTCTCAAGCTTGATTATCTTTACCTGTAGTTCTTTAATAGCTTTGTCCCATTCATTCTTTCATTTGATTGCGTTTTCCTGGATGTCTTTAATGGAATTCTCCATTACTATCACCTATTGAATTGAGTTTTCTTGTATGTCTTTAGTGGGTTTCTCCATTGCTTTCAACTGCTGCATTGTAATTTCTTTAAATTCCTCAAGGAATGTATTTTCTTCTCAGATATTTATCATTTTGTTTGTTTATTGCATCAAGTTACATCTCCATCACAGTGCCCTCATTCCACCCTTCCCGGTTCTACCCTCCCACCCTCTCCTCCCTCTCCCACCCTTCCCACTCCTCCAATGTGGAGTGTCCCTACATATCAGCCCATCTCATCTCAGTGGTCTTATGTGGGCTAAGAGCTTCCTCTTGCACTAGGGGCCAACATGGTAGCACTCCTAGGGCAAATTATCCCCTTAATAGGTAACAAAGTCTATATTCCTGATCCTTTTGATATATTGGTTGTAGGATATTTATCCTGTACTATATGGCTAAAATCCAATTATAAGTGAGTAGATATCTTGTGCATCTTTCTGAATCTGGTTTAGCTCAATCAGGATGAGCTTTTCTAGTTCCATCCATTTGACTGTGAATTGCATGATTTTGTTGTTTCTGATAGATGAGTAGTATTGTATTGTGTAATTGTACTACAATATTTTTATCCATTCGTTGGTTGAGGAACATAAGGGTTGTTTCCAGTTTCTAGCTATTACAAATAAGGCTGCTATGAACATAGATGAGGATATGTCATTTTCATAAGTATAGATTTGTCATCATTTTCTTGTGTTTCAGCTGTGGTGGTATAGTCAAAACTAGTTGTATTAGAATACCTAAGTTTTGTTGGAGTAATATTTCCCTGGATTTTGTTGGTTTTGTTCTTTAGCTGGCCTTTAGTCATCTGGATGTCCTTACCTGATTATTCCTGTTGCCTTCTGGACTGAATATATTGTATCTTCATTTTCATTAAATTTTAGAAGGTTTTTAATTTATTTTCTATTTCTTTTTTGACCCATTGGTCATGGAGTAAAGAGATGTTCAGTTTCCATTAGTGTGTAGATTTTCTGTTGTTTTTGTTGTTGAAATTCAGCTTTAAGCCATGGTTGGTTTATAAAATATACAAGAGGTTATTTCAATCCTCTTGTATAGATGGAGGCTTTTTTGCAGAATATATGATAAATTTTGGAGTTCCCATGAGGTGCTGAGAAGAACCTGTATTCTTTTGTCATTCAGTGAAAAGTTCTTTAGATATTTGTTAGGTCCATTTAACATACGGCCGTTGTTAGTTTCTACAGCACAGTGGCTTTTATTATTTTACTGTACTTAATACCTCTACATCCTTTCTCACCTCCCAACACTACACAGGAGAGAAAGAAGGTTAAGAGAAAGGACATAGGTCTCTTTGAGCTACTTCCAGCTGATTAGTGTCATTGTGAACTTTAGGGATAATATCAGTCTCAGAAATTCAACAAACCATGAGATAGCAGCAAGAAAAACTAAAAGCAGGTAGAGCAGCAACCTCTTTCTTCTTTGTAGCCCTTTCTGTTCTTTGTAGTTCTTTCTCTTTTTTGTAGCTCCCTTTTCCTTTCGGGGCCCAACTTTTTTATCTTTCTCTTCCGAGTCCTCAGAATTTACTTGCTGCAGCTGGCTAAGCCATGCCCCTGCTAGCTCACAAAGCAGTTAATACTTTACACCTGTGTCCTTACTGAAGTAGCCTCACACCTTGTATGTCCCTCTTGGACATACATTCATTTATCCAATGTTGTCCTCTCTCAAATTCCCGAAAATCTCAACTTTCTGCCACCAGAAATGGCTTGTGTGCTGTTACTATATTTCCCAGAGTTAACATTCAGGCCATTTTGACATCTGGCTTGAAAGCCTCTATATTTCTCACTATGTTGGACATTTTGGCCTTTGAGGCTATTAGCCTTACAATTTTTTTTTGTATTGGCCAAACTTACCACAACTAAAACACTGAGTGTTTTGATATCTGAAGCTTTGGAAAGCTACTGTTAAAGCTAATGGTGGTGATCTTGTAACTTAAGGCCACTCCTCTGGAGGTGCAGTTAGCTTGAGATTAACCCTTTCTCTTTCAACGAGCTGTATCTCTTTCGCCAGATCTAAACGCGTGCTTTCCTCGCTCTAGTGCTTTTTGCACTAAGCACTTCAGCTTCTATTCGTAGCCTCTCTAGTTGCATAGTCATTTCTGCAATCCTTTTATCATACCTCTCCTTATATATTTGTAACTTTTCAAATTATTCAAGCATTTGAAATATCATACAGGAAGAAAAACAACAACATACAAAAAAAAATCCCCTCTGGGAACAAAGCAGGAGACAACCCAGTAGCCATTATAAGCCTTTTGCTGACCTCCACAAATATACTGTTCAATCCTTCAAATTCTGCTGTCTCCTTCACAGCATTACATAATAAATTTCCCACTATGCCTTGCCTTATGTCTGGCACCACTTGTAGCACAGTAGGTTTTATTATTTTTGTACTATATTTAATTATACACTCTAATTTATTTAACAAAGTAAAAAAAATAAAGACATACAGAGAAAAGATATCTGAATTAATTGTAAAAAGTAGTATAAGACTATGTCAATTGTCAGTAATGGAATTGACTTAAATAATGGTGCCTCTTACTAATGCTGAGATTATGTCATTGTGGCTAATCAATGAGGACTGGCAAAGAGTTCACAGCAGATATTTAGGAGAAATTAATAAAAAAAATTCCAAAAAGCAAATCATACAATTTATAAAAAAAAAAAAAAACTAATTGGATTCTTCTACATATTGTAACAGGAATACCATTTCCTCATGCACCAACCTTTTATACTGATGCAAACAAGATGGGAATGGCAGGTTATAAAACAGTCACAATCAGCAAGTTAATTAAAAGTTCATATACCTCAGTACAAAAAGCAGAATTATGTGCAATCCTTCTGGTATTGTTAGATTTTCCTGAGTCTCTTAATATAATTACTGACTCTCTGCATGCTGAAAGAGTTGTTTTGCATATAGAAACAGCTGAATTCATTCCTGAAAACTCAGAATTAACTTCTTTATTTATTCATTTGCAACAAGTCTTCGGTAGTAGAAACAATCCAGTATATATTACTCATATTCATTCTTATACAGGTTTGCCAGGTCCATTGGCAAAAGCAAGTGAGGAGATTGACCAACTATTAATTGGAAATGTGTTAGATGCCTCAAATTCTCATTAGAAACATCAGGTTAACAGCTCAGGTTCAAAGAAAAATATTCTCTATCACGTAGCAACAAGCCAAAGAAATAATAAATAAAATGTCCAATATGTTGTCTCTATAACCACACTCCATTATCTGCTGGAACTAACCCTAGGGGTACTAAAAAGAATGAAATTTGGCAAATGGATGTATTTCATTTTGTACAGTTTTGGAAACAAAGGTACATATATCATACCATTGATACATATTCAGGGTTTCAATGGGCAACTGCTTTAAGTTCTGAAAAGGCTGGTTGTTTTATTACACATCTATTAGACATAATGGCATTTATGTGTATACTTGCACAAATTAAGACTGATAATGCTCTTGCATACATATCCAATAAAATGAAGCAATACTTTGCATATTATAATATAAAGTACATTACTGGTATACCACGCAATCCTATAGGACAAGCAATTGTAGAAAGAGCTGATCATACCTTAAAAGAGATGCTTATTAAACAAAAAGGGGAGTTAAGGAATCCCAGGGACAGATTACATAATGCTTTACAAACTTTAAATTTTTTTTAATGCTGGTGAAAAAGGTACTGCTGCAGCTAAGAGACACTGGGTTATAGAAAAAAAACTGAGGAACTAACTCAACCAATATATTATAAGGATATTTTAATATTAGAATGGAAACCTGCAATAGTTTTTAGTTGAGGACATGGATATGCCTATGTGTCTACAGGGAATGAAAAAAAAAATGTGGTTACCAAGAAAACTTATAAAGATTAGATCTGAACAGGGAGAACCTCCTATTAGCTTAGACAGAAAACTCTTCTCATGGTAAGAGTATCTTATGTTCATAATATTCCATTCTTTCATCTAGTATGGATGGAAATTATGTTTTGAAGCTATTTATAAAGTGGATAGATGCATTTAACCTGCTTTCCCAAGTAGAATAAAAATCATCACATGGTAAAGTGGATAGGTGCCTTTCATCTGCTCAAATTTGGAGGAAAAAATATTTTCATAACAAAAGACTAAGTGATGACTATTTTTCTTCAAAATTTGTGTGCAAATAAATTTTAAATGGGCTAGCCGAAAAATGATTTATCAGAGACTGGCAATAAAAGTTATAGCTAGGTTTACTGGGAATTGGCCAATATCTCAATTTTTAAAGGTACCCACACAACGTTCACATCTTCATTCCCAAGAAGTGAGATTTAATTTTTTTGTTATGTATTGTGATTGCTTGTTTTCATTTATGATTAGTGGATAAATGATGGATATAAGGGTTGGATTGGTTGGTCAGGTTTTCCTCGGAATCTGCCCTATCAGATTCAATCGACGTATGTAGGTTTTGGGTTCTTTAGATATCCTCATTTAATTGTTTGAGTGCCTTCTCAGTTGCAACCTGTACTTTTATGCTTCTTCTAGTGTTTCCTTCACCATGTCTGTAGTGATTTTAATATTGGTTGCACTTTTGTTTTCTCTTTTAGACATCCTGAGCACTCTGTTCTCACTTTTGCTTCAGAGATCATATTGGAGAGCTGTCCTATTTCAGTCTGGAGACTCAGGACATCATGGATTTGTATGGTCAGGATGAAAAAAAATATGGGTTGGGTTTAGGGATTTCTGTCTTTCTCTATTACTTGTCTCTCTCTCTTTATAAATAAAGATTAGTTTGTTTATATTGATAGAAATTTAAGATGACTTTGCTTATATTGATATAAATTTAAGATTATTTTGTATATATTGGCAGATACTAAGTGTTTATTTATTGATAAGTATTTGAAATCATTTTTGTTTGTATCTTGCTTTACCGTCTTTTGATTGTCAAAAGATGTAAATGAACTATCTATGATATTGTTAGAAATTTAAGGTTATTTTGTTTAACTTTTGATTTAGCCTAGCAGCATATGGATTGGTTTGGCATTATTTGCAGCTGCTAATAGCCTTACAAAGTGGTTGGAACCTAGATTATGCTGAAGCCAGATGTAACAAGAAGAGACCCAATTAAAGGATGAAGTGGGTGGACCCCAAGAGTTCCCCGCTAAAGACCTCCCACTCTAGAGACGATGAGATGCAAGGTGGCTTGTATCATCTGATGGAGAAAATGATGGCAGACGGAAAGCTGATCTCAAATACAGCTGAAAAAATATGACTAGCTCTCCCTAAGGCAGAAAGAAGCTGGTAAGCAGAGAAGGCCTCTGCAAAGCAGCAAAAGGCCAAGGACTAAACCCTGTGGCACAACCTTTGCCTAGAGGGATTCGACCAGTTCAAACAGTGACCTGAATGTTACTGTGGCCAGCCTCAAAGACTGAGGCAGAACGTGGTTAATACAAACTAAATAAGTTGGGTTACGGACACCTGAGGTGCTCCAGAGAGAAGAAAGCGCCAAGGATCATTTAAAATGAAGCTGCTATACCCAATTTACCCAAAAGGACCTACATCTGAGATGTTCCTGAAGAAATATTGTTGACTAAGTGCCTTAAAGGATCTACTCCTGAGGTGTTACTGACAACTGAGGACCTGCCACAGAGACTGTGTTCCTGACAACTGAGAATCTGCCCCTAGAGACTCTATCCTTCTAAAAGTTTAGGATTAGATTGGTTGTTGGATAATAGTTGTTATGGTTATTAATAGGTTTAGTTGCTATGTAACAGGAGTTATAGTCATTCACAGGGCTTGTAGTTAGGTAATAAGTGTTTATATCTGTTATAAGTGCCTACAGTTATTCATAAATATATAGGATAATTAAAAGTTTCATCTTCAAATTTCGTTATTTCTCTGTTTAGTTTCTGACTTAATGAGCTGTCAGTAGTGAGGGTTTTGAATTTTCCCACTTTTAAGGTGTGGGGGTCTATGTATGATTTAAGTTTTAATAGTGTTTTCCTTTGTTTTGTTTTGCAAATATGGATGCATTTGTATTTGGGGCATTGATGTTCAGAAATCAGATGTTCTCTTGGTGGAATTTTCCTTTCATGAGTATGAGGTGCCCTTTCTAATCTCTTTTGATTAATATAGATTGAAAGTCTGTTTTATTAGACACTAGAATGGCTACTCCACCTTGCTTCTTGTGTCCATTTGCTTGGAAAAAGTTTTTCCAACATTTAATCTGATGCAATGACTATCTTTGTTGCTGCGGTATGCTTCTTGTATACAGCAGGGTGATGGGTCCTGTTTATGCATACATTTTCTTTTAGCCCCTGTCTTATTATTGGGGAAATGTGTCCATTGGTATTGTAAGATATTAATGATCAATGATTGTTAGTTCCTGTTGCTTTGATATTGGTGGGGTTTGTGTGTGTGTGTATGTGTGTGTGGGGGGTATGTGTGTTTATGTAGTTCACTTCTTTTTGTTTTGCTGCATAGGAGTTAGATATTTCCTGTATTTTCTTTGGTGTAGTTTACTTTGTTGAATTGGGATTTTCCTTCTTTGGTTTTGTCTGGAATATATTGTTTTATCCTTGTATGCCTATTGAAAGTTTTGCTGTGTATGGTATTCTCTACTGGCATCTGTGATCTTTGAGAGGCTGCATGACCTCTGTCCAGGACCTCTGACTTATAAAGTCTCTTTTGATAAATTGGTATAATTCTAATTGTTCTGCCTTTATATATCAATTATCTTTTGTGACTTTTAAAATTATTACTTTGTTCTGCACATTTACTATTTTGATTAATATGTGGCAGCCATTGTTTTGGTCCAATCTATTTGATATTCTATAAGCCTCTTCTATGTTTATAGACATCTCTTTCTTTACATTAGGGAAGCTTTCTTCTATGATTTTGCAAAAGGTATTTTCTGGGCCTTTGAATTGTGCATCTTCTTATTGCATATCTATTATTTTCAAATTTGGTCTTTTCATAGGATCCCAAATTTCCTGGATGTTTTGTGTTAGTTGATTTTTAGATTTAGCATTTTCTTTGACTGACATATCAATTTCTTCTAAAGTATCTTCAAACCCTGAGGTTCTCTGTTCCTTCTCCTGTATTCTGTTGGTGATGCTTCTGTTTGTATTTTGTGTTCTCTCTCCTAGTATTCAATCTTCATGATTGTCTCACAGTTTATGTCTTTTTTTTTCTGCTTCAATTTCTATTTTCAGGTATTGAACCATTTTGTTTATTTCCCTCTTCTGTTTGATTTTATTTTCTTTCATTTCTTTATTTTCTTTAAGTATTTATTCATTTCCTTCACCTGTTTGATTATATTTTCCTGTATTTCTTTGATGGACTTATTTTCCTCTTTTAAAGCCTCTATCATTTTCATACAATCAGATTTTCAGTAATTTTCTTGTGCTTTAGATATGATAAGATATTCAGGGCTTGCAGTAGTAGGATGGCTGGGTTGTTGATGCCATATGACCCTGGATTTTGTTGTTTGTGTTCTTATGCTGACCTCTTCGAATCTGGTTGTCCCAGGTGTTTTCTGTTTGTTCCTGTTTCCCACTGGACCTCTCTAGGATGGGGTAGCGCACTGGGACAGAGGCTGAATGATCCTGGGGATAGGGTCTCTCTCTCCGTGGGATGGCATATAGGGTCATAGACTACATGCTGAATATCAGGGAATAGCCTGCAATTCACCTGTGCTGTATGTGTCTCATAGGACCCAAAGGCAGAAGATTAAGGTGGGAGGGGTCTAACCTGGATGATCTTGTCACTTGGCTTATCTCCTCAGGAAGGCAGGTAGGTAGATCCAGAGGCCCAGAGGCTGACTGAACCTGGATGCTAGAGGCCCTCATCAGGGATGTGGGTAATCCCCAAGTTCACTGGGCACCGGAGGCTGTGTGCCTCAGGTATCCTGGCAGCTCTTCTCAGGAAGTGGAATAGAAGCATTTTTAAATAAAACTAATATATCCCAGTCATCTGATTTTACCAATGATGACTCAGGAGCCAGACGCTGGTATGAAAATATGCTAGCTTCAGGAGAACCCCACTGATTTTCCTATTCAGTTGCAAACACTAGAGGAAAAAGTCCAGAGCTTAAAAGCTACTTTTTCTTATCCATTCTGTCTTAAATAATCTTCATCTCAATATCCCCTATTTCTGTTTAATCCTTGTCAGTTGGTTTCTTCCTCTGCCTCTTAATATAGGGTTAACTTTATTTAATCCTGTGTACAGAAAGGTATTGAATTAAAGGTGTGTGCTAGGACAGATCCACACTACAAGTATTGTTTACAAAAAAAAAAGTTCTAGGATTAAGTGCTGAGCCATCAAAGAATTAGAAACATATATATTTTTTTAATTTACAAACTCAGGGCTCACAATGTGATCAGCTATTCTGCATTTGGTGCTAGATCTATGTGTCACTTGTGCCTGGGAGCTCTTCTCAGTATGTTGAATAGGGCCAGGGGGCCAGGGGAGCTAGAGACTGGTTGATCCTGAAGTTCAGAGGCCCCTCTTCTGGGAGGTGGCAAGTCCCAGCATTCTGTGGGGGAAGTAAAGACACAGTCTGTGTTTTGTAGTCAGCAGTGAGTCTTCACAATCTCTCCACAGTGCCTGAGCTCAACTTGCCTCTATTCAGATACTGTGCATTCTGGGTGGATCCATCTTGGAATCAGTGAGAATTCATTTATTAAAGTCTAATAGCTGGTCCTTATATACAGATGATAAAACTGGGAAAAGAGAAGTTACATAGCTTTCCCAATGTCAAACTGAATGAAAAATTCTTGTGCTGTAGTACACACTACCTGGCACCCTGTGTCCTCAGTGTGGCCTCTCAGTGGCTCCCTCCTGCCTTTTTTTTACTAAAATTTATTTCTTTAGAACAGTATTATGGCATTATGCTGCCTCAGCATTTCACTGATTCAAATATTGTCACTATCAAATAAAACATTATACTCTAGTAAACATCAACTTGAAAAAGTATTGATGTACTGTATCTCCTAATGAGAAGCAACTTAGTTGTCAAATATAGGTAAAGATTTACACTCAACATATTAACATAAATGTATTAACCTAATAGCCATGACATTATGAATTCAGAGCTACATGTTTTCATGCTGCAAGGTGATTATGATAGTAGAGGTGAGAATCACAAGTATAGAGAAAAAGAATAGGTGAATGGAAGGGTTAATGGTAATTATTTGGATTAAATTTTCAGAGAAAATAAAACTTAAAGCAAGCATAATTCCTAACATTAATCTAAACATTTGTCCTTATACTTGTAGATAAGTGGAGTCCTCATCTTTCATCAAAGAAACTTCTCTTTGAAACAGACAAAGATCATTACACAAAACCAAAACACTTTTATTTTTGTCATTTTAATCAAATATCAGATACTTCTGGTTATGTGAACTTATACCTGAATCATGTATTGTAGTCCAATATTGTACATGTTGTTTTGTCAGTACTTTGATGCTTTATTGTGCTATCTCTATAGAATAACTTTTAATTATTTAGTAGTTATGTCTCCTGCCATATAGTTTTTCCTTAGTACTTCATTGTTCTTTCATATATCTTTCTGATTCTATTTTTATTATTCTATATGTAGTCACCCAGTTTTATCAGCATTACTTCTTGAAGAAGCTAGTTTTTTTTTTTTTTTCTCCAGTGTGCTTTTAGGGCTTTATTTTTAAGATAAAGATTCTGTAGGTGTGTGAAATTATGTCTCGGCTTTCAACTCTAGTCTACTGATTAAAATATCTGTTTCCATGCCAAATGCCATGCCCCTTTTTAACATTACTATAGCTCTGTAACACAACTTGAAATCTGGAATGGTGATGCCTCTAGCAAGTTAGTGTGTGTATTTATGTATGTATGTATGTATGTATGTGTGTATGTATGTATGTATGTATGAATGTGTGTTTTCATATGGCATCGAAGACTGCTTTTTAATAGCCAAGAAACACTTTTAAATGTCCAAGTCCTTCAGCATCATGGAAATGTGTATTAAAACTACTTGGTGATCAGATCTTACCTCAGAATGGCCAAGATCAATAAAACAAGTGACAGCACATGTTTCTAAAGATGTGGAGAAATGCTCCCCCATGCCTGCTTTTCCCCTTGGGGTAGCTAGGCGTGTTTTACAGCTAAGCATGAAGTGAGGGAGGGAAGCTTATCTGGGTGTGGGTGAGTGCAGAGTAGGTCTCTGTCTGTTGTGTGTGAAGATATGGAACACACCTGGGAAGGACTTTGGAGAACTGGCTCAGTTTTGTAGGAGAAGGGGGAGTATTTATGCCACTGGGGAAGTGGCCAGGATCTCTGGAGCAAGATCTGTATGACTGTGTCCTGTTGGTCAGGACAAGGGTTGGAAGATGCTTCGTTTACACACTAAAGAGCTATAGGGGGTGTGCATGGAGGACCTTAAAATGTCAAACAAGAAATGAAGTGTGATAATTGTTAGAGTAATAAATTCTTATTAGTGTTGAATGGTGGGGGAACCAGATTTGTGACACTGGGTTGAGAAGGGGTTGTGAACCAACTCTTTGCCATCCATATGTTTTGGGATATCCAGGGTTGAAGCTTGCTTGACTTCTGTGAACCTAGGCCATTGCAGTCCCACAAGGAAAAATAATATTTATTCAATGCTGGTGTGAGTGCAAACTGGTACATCCTTTATTGAAATCAGCAATGAATTCTATAAAAGCTGAAGATTATTCCAATCTAAGATCCAATTATACCTAGACATATAGAGCATATACCTAAAGGACTCAAAATCCTACTACAGAGATAATTGCTAACCCATTTTCTTTTTGCTTTACTAATATATCCAGAAATTTGAAACACCTTAGACTTCCACAAATGAGATAGTATTTTGTTATAAAGAAGAATTATTAAATTGTCAGATAAATGGTTGGAAATAGAAGAAATAATCTTCTGTGAGGTAACCCACACCAATAATGAAGTTTGAATGTTGGCTATTACGCTTGAATGTTAGCTATTAAGTTTTAGATATGTCCTTCAATCTCAATAACCACAGATGCTAAGTAACTAGTAAGGGATGTGGGAAAAGTGGTGATGTTACAAGGAAGTAGAATAAGGACATATTGTTATAAATAGATAAAGAAGAAATTAGAATCAGTGGATTAAAGGTGGAGGTGAATGAAAGTAAAGGTTAAAGGAGGGCATATACAGAAGAACAACTAACACTAAATGTTGAGAGCACAAAGGTCCTTGTGATGACAGGCAGCAAGAGGGAAACCAGTGATGTTAAATACCCAGGGTTTTCTTTTCAAGGGAAAAAAATGAACAATTTCTTTCTTTTTTTTTTTTTTTTTTTGTCTCCTAGAAGACATGGACTGGAGGTGGCTAATAGTTTTAGTGATCCTTATGTCTTTTGTATGGATAGGGACTCTACCAAATTCCCACAACCAGGACCAGTGGTGGCTACAAATCAGATGACATCTGCACTATTTGTATGATGGAGACTACAACAGATCTGCCCTTATACAATTTACATAAACAAGTAGCCTAACTGTATAATCCATCTTTATGTACGAAATTGTGGAGAAATTTTAATCCAGCAACATGGCTGCTCTAGTAAGGGATCACTTCCAAACACCATCTAGGTTTATGTAATCAACTTGGAATGCAGAAACGCCTTCATTACATACATTTAGTCACAAACAATGAAGGTAAGGTTAGTGTACAGAAGGAAGCAGCCATGTTTCCAAGTGATGTCTAATTGAGTGGCAGAGTGATGAATCATAGAAACTTTTGACAGAATAAGTCAGAGAAAGGATATATCCAACTCTCAGAAGAACAGGACAGGAAAGAGAGGATGATTAAATATAGAAATAATTAATTAAATTGTTTGCAATATTTATATTATGGTTAATTGGGTCAGCAGTGTTAATCCTTCACCTGGCATTATACATAAACACACAAAAACCTGATGGATTTTAACATGCCTTGGCCTGGATTGTACAATTTTAGCCCATCCAAGCTAACTCTTAATTCTATTCCCCAAATAAGACCCCATATAATGTACATACATCCCCTTAGACTATTATTCTCCAAGCTATGCTCATGTTCCAGGCCATGTGGAATGATCTTCTTTTATTTACCCCATCGTGTGTACTCCTTTCTGTTTCTCCTGGCTGCTTCTCTTCTGGAGGCTTCTTCTACCCAAAATGCTCTCTGTCTTCCTGAGGAGCCAGAAAACTTTGCTCTGCCTACCTTTCTTTTTGTCCAGTCTAAGGCCTCAGGATTTATTTAACCAAATCAGAAACAATGGCTAACAAGAAAAGTAAAACAGCTTCACTTGTTGTACAGCAATCAGGTCTCTGGGAGGAGGCTAATTAACATTTAAAATATATAACATCAGCCGGGCAGTGGTGGCGCACGCCTTTAATCCCAGCACTTGGGAGGCAGAGGCCGGCGGATCTTTGCGAGTTCGAGGCCAGCCTGGTCTACAAATTGAGTCCAGGACAGCCAGGGCTACACAGAGAAACCCTGTCTCGAAAAACCAAAAAAAAAAAAATATATATATATAACATCATCCCACCAATTCCCTCTTTTTGTCTAGTAAAAAGGCTAATTTTTTAAACACATATAGAAAAAACAGTAAGATTACATATGAAATAATCAATAAAACCATATATAAAGGTTGCACAGAAAATGTTTAGCCCATGGAAGGTAATCTTGAAGAAAACAATCATCTATCTATCTTGGTGTGTTTAAAAATTTGAACTTAAAATATTTTCTATTGTATTCTAGTTTTATAAACCTAAAGATTTTAATTGGGTTTGAAAATATCCCTTTAAATCCTAAAGAACTCAAATTCTATTGAAAATTTATATCTATTATGTCTTCAACCCCATCAAAGATATAGAAGAATAAAGTTATTTGAATGAGTGGGAAGTACAGGAGAGCAGCTTCTAAAAATAAAAATGACAGTTTGCTGCCTAGACAGTCCCAAATATCTCTTGATACCATTGGAGCAACATCCTCAGCCTTCTGACCAAAAAAATTTGACAAAAATTGTGCACCATGGAATAAGAAGCATTTTGCCACTCTGTCTCTGCCTGCATTTAAGCTCTGGTCCATTTTTGCACTGTACGTAGTTTGTTGAGAGAGCAGGGGTTTTTGTCCAGTAGGAATTATCTACTGATGGAGACTTTTGATGCTCATTGTCTCCTTCCCAGTCAAATGGGGGACGACTTTTAAGTCAAAGAATTATTAAAATAATAAAAGCATCTTTAAGTTCCATTTTCTGTATGCCTCTGAGGGTTTTGAAGACATCTATTTATTTATTTGTAAATTTATCATCTATCTATCTATGTATCATCCATGTTATGTCTAAACAGGCAAATTATATAATATGAACCATTTATTATCTGCTTATCCTGGTAAGCCTATTTTGTGATAAATTAAGACTAGTATTTAACATGACCAGGAGCTTGAATGGACAGCCATCAATCTGTATTACCCATTTTCCTAAATAGATTGCAGCAACTATCTAAAAAAGGAATAGAACTGAACCTGTACTTTTAAATGCGTTGTATAGGCACAATGCTTTATATGAGTTGAAATTTACATATGTGTGTCAAAATATAAAATTGTATACCTATGAATCAAAACTTAACCTTATTTTCATATCAATATACCAAATCCTATATCAACGTATAAAAAGATAACCTTATTTTGAGAATAGCAATAGTTCTAAGTTGTAGAGAAAATTCAATAATCTATCTTTTTATCATTTCTATATTAAACCCATATTCCCCATTTTTATTCCTTTCAATTCTTTTCCCCTTATGTGAGAGAGAAAGGAGAATAGAAAAAGAAAGAGAAAAATCTGTGAGTCTAACCTCCTATACCTCGCTTAATAAGACCATTTAACAACTTGTAACCATTTCCCCTAAACAATATCTTTATAACACATCAAATGACCAAGAAATCACCCACCCCACCTTTTTGGAATTTTGCATCACTCTCTTAAAATTGCTTCCTGATGATTTAGGGTGCAGGAAACCTTTTTGGGGGTTGGGGGCCCAAATAAAATGGAAAAATCATTAAGCAAGTTAATAGTAATATTTGTTGTTCAGTCTCTATGTGTTCAGCAATTTGAATGTCCTGAGCAGTTTGTAGTCCAAAGTTGAACTTTCGATGTTCAGGACTTTTTTGAAGTCCTGGCTGGAACAGTCTATGAGGCTTGATCATCTGGGCTATTTGTCTTGTCTTCTTTTGTGTCTTGTCCCTTAGTTATGAAAATATATAATTTCTAACAAGTAACATATAGTTCTGTAATTACAAAAATGCCTGGGACAGATCAATTAAGGAAGATTTTATGCTTTTGAGCAGAAGAGAGACATTTGTAAATCTCCATTCATGCCATATGAAATGATAGTATGCAATAATAAGCCATGTGGCTTCTATGTAGCCCACAAAATTTATATATATATATATATATGTCTTAGCCAGTCTGAGCTGTTCCCACCTAGTGGAATCAACAAATATAAGATACCTGTTGGCTCTTTTATTTGTAGCCAAGATCTGTAGGAGAACTTTTTCAGTCAAATCTGATTGCTATCAGGTTGGATGGAAGACTTTTTCTTTCATGTAATTATTATTACATATATATGGCTATATATAATCACTTTTAAGTTGAAAATTGAGAATAAGTCTGTATAGAGTTTAATTATTCTCCTCTAAAGTTGACATAAATCTACTAATTGACTGATACAGATTTAGTCTCTGTACTTCTGGCTATTTTAGACTGGCCATCAAACTCACAGTGAACCTATCTGTCTCTTTCTTTGTCTCCCATGTTTTGGGATCAAAAGTATGCATTTATATTTCTTCTTTCCTTTTCTCCTTTCTTTGGAGATTTAATTTCTATGTAGATATATCTATCCTTATTGAGACAGGGTGTTTCTTTTTAGCTTGGGGTGTCTTGATTTGCGCAGTAGAACTCTATAGATTAGATTGGCCTTGAACACCCAAGAAACCTCTTTTTTTCTTGTCTCCGAAGTTTTGGGACCAAGGTATGAATTTAACTCATTAAATAACCTTTATTAAACAGTAATATTAATTAAATAATTTTGTATTACTTTGAGTTCAAATTCTCCCATGGGAGCCCAATTCTTGAGGAGTTTGGTTTACAGTAGCATGATAAGCTATTTTATGTTAGCTTTTCTTAATTGTTGGTGATGGGAGACATGCAGTTTACATGTTCCCCTGAGCCTAATTCTAGTTCCTTTCTTTAACTAATCTCTCTCTCTCTCTAGGTTTCTTGAGACAGAATTTCTCTGGGTTTACTTGACTGTCCTGCACTCAGTTTGTAGAGAAGGCTAGCCTTGAACTCACAGAGATTTGTCTGCCTCTTCCTCCCAAGTGCTGGGATTAAAAGCATGTGCCATCACACCCAGTGACTAACATACCTCTTTTAGGGGCAAAATTCCTATTGAATCCAGTTCTCCCGTGGGAGCCCCACACTGGCTTGTTACTCCTTTCTCTTTATTTAAATTTAAGGTTATGTATATTAATCCATTAGATCAGGAAAGACATTATTATTTATTACTAAGCAAAATGTACATAGTACCTTCAAGGAAAAAAAGAGTATCATTTTGAATTACAGACTGCCTTTAGCAAGTAGCCTTATGTTATTAGCAGAGGTCCCACCCTGACTTCATTGTTCATATTAGACTGGTCTAGAATTCGGAGATCTGCCTGTTTCTGCATCCAGCATGATGAGTTTAAGGGGGCTGTTATGTAGGGACACTCCACTCCAGAGGAGTGGGATGGAAGGGATAGGGGATAGAGGATGGGTTTGGGAGGGGTGGAAAGAGGACACTATTATGGAGATGTAACCTCAAGTGATAAATTAAAAAAGGGTGTGTGCCATTACCACCCTGCTCAAGTATTTCACTTAAATCCTAGATAATAGTTACTCTGAAACCCTGAGTAATTGCAATGACAATTCCAAATCTGTCCAAAATCCTTAAAAGTCTCTCATGTTTTAGCATTGCCAGATTACAAAAATACCCATTCTACCTTCTGATATAGGGAAAATTAAAGACATCTAAAGAAAAATCAAGCAAAGAAACAAGAACATCCCAAAAGCCTTGGTCTAGCTCTGCCATCCTATACTGCAAGTTTGTTCATCATTCCTTGGAATATAGTTTTGGCTGCATTTTATTGGTGGTACCATAACAGATAGCCCTGACAAGCACCTAGTGGTCAGGGAACTCTGAGCTCTAGCTGCCATCAATTTTGTCTTATCTTTTGGGAAGGTCATCCCTCCTTTCCTCATTTTCATGGCCAGCAACTTAGCATTCCGTCTGTAACTCTCTCCTTTAAGCCCATCCTAGTCCCATCTTTCTTAAAACAGATACACAGAACCACAATTGTCAGAGTAACAATAATTTGCATGCTAAGAGAAACAAGCTCAATTTGATTCTAAACATATTAAGACATTATGAATTTCTCCATTTTTAATCTAGGGGATTGGGATTAATTCCATTCCCTAGCTCTGTCTAGAAGTCTGTCAGTTTTTCAGTACATAGGAAAAGCCAAGAACTTACCTCTCCACATTTGTTGCAAGGCAGCAGCTTTTGTTAAGGGAGCCACACCTTTGAAATGCATTTGGTTTAAGTTCCCTGCTCTTTTGCTAGGAAATCTCCTTTAACCTGGGCCTTCTCAGGTTGTTAGTGTGGATTCTAATTGCTGTGATTGGGCGCTATTTGTAGATAATGGCTACTTAAATCATTTAACAGTATTTATATTATATTTAATTGGGTCAGCACTGTTAATCCTCAACTCACCATTATAAATAAACACACAAACATGTAGAAAAAAAATTAAACTACATTGGGTGTCATTTATAGAAATAATTAATTTAATTGTTTAAGAGTATTTATATTATATTTAATTGGTTTGGTGGCTAATCCTTAAGCAGATATTATAAATGAGCACACAGACATCACATGGATTTTAACAAGCCTTGGCCTGAATTGAGCAATCTTGGCCCATCTAAAAACTAGCTCTTAATTCTATTACCCAAATATGACCCCATATATACATATGTCCCCTTGGACTGCCATTCTCCACGATATGCCGATGTTCTTGGCCATGTGGAATGAGGTTCCTTTTTATAACCTATGGCGTGTGTCTTCCTTCTTCCTGCTGCTCCTGGCTGGAATATCTTCTTCTGTCTCAAATGCAAGCTTCCTGTTCTAATCTCACGAAGTCCCACCTTTCTCTGTCTTTGCCCAATCTCAGGTCTCTGCATTTTATTTAACCAATCAGAGTCAATATAAGTAACAAAGAGCAAACAGGACCAATTAACACTTACAATGCTTAACACTACTCCAACACAAACATCTGATAGATTTTTAACAAGCCTTGGCCTGGATTGTGCATTTTAGGTAATCTTAGTTAGTTCTTAATTCTATTCCCCAAATAAGACCCAGTATAATACATATACATCCCCTTGTACAGGTTCCTCTTGGTTTCTGAAGCTCCCAGTTTCAACAGGACAGCTCCCGCACCCAAACCAGGATCTGCACAGCCACAGGAACAGTGATATTTCCCATTAATATTTGGCTGAATTGGCTTGGAGGTCTCTAATGGTATTCTCCATTGCTTTCATTTGTAAAATTGAAGATTCTTTGTATTCTTTCAGGGATTTGACTTCTCCTTGTAAGGACTCTATCATTTTCCTAAGTATAGATTTGTCATCATATTTTTCAGCTGTGGTGGGATGGTCAGAGATTGCTGTTTTAGCATCGCTGTATTTTGTAGAGTGGATATTTCCTGGACCTTAGAGTCATGAGTCTTGTCTTTTATCTATGCCTATACTTGTTAGTTTCCTTTTTTTTTTTTCATTGAGTCCATGATTTCTTGGATGTTGTGGGTGAGAAATATTTTAGATTTCTTATTTGCTTTGGTTGTTGTACTGATTTATTCAACTGAACCCTCACACCTGAGATTCTGTCTTACATCAGTTGTATCCTATTTTTCATACTCATGTCTGTAGTTCCTGTTCTCTTCCCTTGGTTTTCCATCTCCAGAATGGTCTCTACTTGTGTTTTCTTTATTACTTCCATTTCCAATTTCAAGTCTTGAACACCTTTACACATTATTTGATGTCCCCTGCTTCAATTTAGGTGACTTTTTCTGCCAATCACTCAAATCATTCATAGACTCGTCTCTTTCCCATTCATATTTGGCTGAGTTGGCTTGGCGGTCTCTAATGGTATTCTCCATTGCTTTCATTTGTAAAATTGAAGATTCTTTGTATTCTTTCAGGGATTTAACTTCTCCTTTTAAGGACTCTATCATTTTCCTGAGTATAGATTTGTCATTATATGTTTCAGCTGTGGTGGGATGGTCAGGGATTGCTGTTTTAGCATCACTGTATTTTGTTGGAGTCATATTTCCCTGATTTTTGTCAGCTGACTTTTAGCCATTTGGTTGTCCTTAGCTGATTGTTCCTAGTGTCTTCTGGACCTGATGCTAAGGATGGGGTTTTTTGTAGAGGCTGTATATTCTTGATGCTTTATAGCTCAACACAAGCTTAATGGGGTCTTGTTTTGGGGCTGTTTTTCAGTGGTACCCCTGAAGTTCACCCCTTCCAGTTGTTTCCCAACCGGTAACTCAGGTTAGGGCAGAATGTGTTATTCTTCCCTGCAGACTCCCCTGCTGCTAGTTAGTCTGGTCCAAGGGTTAGGTCAGTGGTCGTGTTCCCCCCAGGCTGTTCCTCCTAGGTGGTCCCCAGGCACCTCTGTGCCTCTCAGCCCTAGGCACTAACCCTTGTACTCTGACTCACTCAGACAGTGCACACAGGCCAAGAACTCACTGCTCCAGGGGTGGAACTATAGATGCTGAAGATCTGGTTTCCTGCCAAGGAGGAGCCAGGTGCACTGGCTGTGGGGTCTGATATTAACCCCACAACTCATCCACATGGCTTGGACTCAGTGGAGTTCCAAGCAGCCTTCCAACCTGACCACCTGCTTTGCAGCCTGCTCTGATATCACTGTTCCTGTGGCTGTGCTGATCCTGGTTTGGGTGAGGGAGCTGTCCTGTTGAAACTGGGAGCTTCAGAAGCCAAGAGGAACCTCTATCTGGTGAACGGAGCTGCCCACAAAGGTCCAGGACACTGAACTGGTACCAGAGCTGTAGTCCACTACAAGAAGTATATCCTGGTCATTTGTCTAGCCGAAGTCTTCTTCTGAGTAATTATAAATCCAATAGAGGGGTCTGTATATCCAATACCTTTCTGGGAAAGCCCAAATATGTTTGTGCCTCGCAGACCGCCACACTGCTGGAGATAATACTACCATGGTCCTACTGTTGTCCTGTAGCTCAGAATGTGCTGTGGTTCCGCTGAGAATATACCTGTTTTTGTGGTTCCCTTGATCCTCCCCTTGGTGTCTGAACACCTGTATGGAGTCTGGGAGCTCAGGAGGGTGGTGAGTATCCCTGTCTGGGGTTCAGAGCTGCTTGCTGGGTATTTGAGTGGCTCATACCCATGGGTCGGCTCCTCTCATGGTGACGATTCTCCTGCTTCCCCAGTTTCTGAGGGTTCTGTAGTTTCTGCTGGTCTATTTTCCTGAGTGTCCGAGAGTCTCACCCAGGGACTTTTATTAGTCCTTGTGTTCGCTGGATAAAATCCAGCAGGTTCATGCCTCTCAGATTGTTGCTCAGCATGCTATAACTCTGTGATGTTATAGCTGTTTTCCACACATTCAAAATGCATCTGTGCAGGCTGTTGCTATCTTGGAATCTCCATAAAGCAATGTCTTAAAGAAGTGATTAAGACCAAAAATAAGATTACAAACATCCACAGTAAGAACATCACTGAATGAATCCTATCTCACTACTAGCTTTAGAACAGAAGAAATACAAATTTTTCAAAGACAAATAATTGCTTTGACAAGCCATTTGTGTTAAAATGATGATATTTCAAAGAAAATTTATGAAAAGTAATTGTATACAGTATTATTACATTACTGTATTCACAAATTTGTGTGACTCCCACAGACAGCAAATTCCAAAATATGTCCATCATTCACATCACTGAAAGAAAATATTTTACATTAATGTTTTCATATCTCTCTTCCCTCTACAATCAACAGTTTTCTTTGTTTGTATATGTTGGAAGATATTACTACTAAGTTGGCAGTCTACCATGTCTGGACAGCTCTTTGAGCTTTGTGTAAAACTGAGGACTTCCTTTCTCAAAGGGGCTGCCTCTTTTTGCCTTACTTTAGCTAGAGAGCATGACCCTTATATTCCTCCACCTAAGGAAAGTCATGTTGTCCTTGGTAAAATTGCAGTCACCTCCCTTTCTTCTGATTAAAACCTGCCAGGAAAGAACCTGGAATTCTTGTAATGGCTGTCCAAGTTAATTGAGCATTCCCAGCACCTTAAATTCCAACCAATAATGTACAATCACCCTGGGAATCCCTACTTACTCCCCTACTCCCAAAAGATCTATATAACCTTTGTTCACTCCAAATAAAGTTGAACTGTCTCACTAAAGCTGATCCCAGAAGTCAATCAGTCACACTCATGGATGTCCAGATCCCAACCTCAACCCTCTACCTCTGCTCCAATCAGGCTGGAGATTTTTACATTCACTATCAAGGTTGTTTATACTTTATTTTCATATCTGTTTTAATTTTTAATGTATTATATTTTAATTTTGAGATTATAATTTAAAGTCATATTACTCTTTCAATATTTTCCTTCCAAATCCTTAACCATTCTCCAAATTCTTGGCTTTTTTCACTAATTGTTTTTGTAAATATATACATATATTTGTATATATTTTGGGTATTATGTATATATGTATATGCATACACAAATATGTGTATTGTGCAAGTGAGTGTGTGCTTGTGTAAAATCCTAAATATAACCATAATACTGCCTGTATGCATGTCTTTAGTGCTGACTGACTGGCACTGAGTAATCACATTATATGATCTTCACTATGGAACACTGACTATCATCTTCCCAGCATTCCTCTGTTTCCTGTAGTTTTTTTTTTTTGTGTGTGTGTGTGTAGGATGGAGGTATCCTGGCTTTTCTCTGTCCAGTTTGGCATGCTCGTTGGTGTCATCTTTGTTCAGCTCACATTTGAGTGATTGTGCTTGTGAGAAATTATGGGTGTAACTTCTGATATTAGTAGGAGACACAATCTCACCATGAATTCCCTAATACTCTGGCTCTTACAGTCCTTCTGCACCTCTTTCTACAATGTTCTCTGCTCCTTAGGTGCAGGAATATCTGGCAGATTTATCCATTAGAACTGGGGGCTATAATTCTGTGTTATGATTGGTTGTGATTTTCTTTAGTGGTCTCTGTGATAAAGAGAAGCTTCCTTGCTGAGAAGTAAGGACTGCACTTATATTTATATATTGTTTTAGAGATTATGCTGATTTATAAATTAGTGATTGTGATTCTTCTCCAAAAACTAAGAGTTTACTTGCATTGAACTAGGTAGGTTTCTGGTAAAAGGCGTAATCTCCCTCTTACTGAGTAAGTCTTAATCCAATTAGAGAGGTGATGGTTATTGTGAAAGTATTGCACCACTACTGCACCCTTATAGTTATTGTGTCATGCTGGTTCTTGGGCATCACATCTGATTAAGACGTTTGATAACCTGTCTCTTTTGGAAGATTGGATGGCACTTTCTGATACCCCACAAAAGCTAGACTTCAAGGAAGGGACATTCCACACAACCTATAATGCATGTAATTACATGGTTATATATAGGAAGTGTGATATCTTTGAAGGATTTGTCATAAATATATCAGTGGAGAAAAATACTTGAATTCATGCTCAACAAGTGGAACTTGATCCCTGGAATACACATGGTAGAAAGACAGAAATCATTCCTGTGAGCTGTTCTGTAATGCCCACACATACATCAAGATATGTATGCTCCTCATTCACACTAAATACTTAAGTAACTTAAGTAAATTTTAAATAATTAATGAATTATATTATTCTTATTCTACAATCTGATTTATAATGATATGTAAATTTAATTATACAAGTTCCTGATAAAATTTGATGTTCAAAGTTAATCCTTTTCTAAAGAATAGTAAAAAATATTTTAATAGTATAAATAATTTTAATAAATAAAATTATTATTAAACACTTAAATTTAATTATTATGAATAAGTAAAAAATAGGTGTGCAGAGTAGTGTGTACTAGGACAGAGGTTATCTTAGTTGAGTCCTGCATAATAAATAATACAAAGAATTAACTTTGTATTTTGTTTTATTTATTATTAGAAGTGATGTTTGAAAAAGTTAACCAATGGAAAACCAAAAGGAACTTGTTCACCTTTCTTCTATCTTCTAATTCCTTACCAGAAAAAGTTTCTTTACATTCTCTGTATATCCATAACCAGAAGTTAGTGTTCTTCATTCACCCCACCATTAAATATGCAATTATTTTAGGTATGTAATTATCATTTAATTTTAATACCCCCTGAATATCTTATTTTCTCCAAGTACATTGACATTTTTATTTTTTATTACAAATTTTCATGAAAAATGTATTCAAAGGTAGGATCTTTAAACATTTATTTTCTTCTCATTTTGTCAAATAAGCTTTTTATTTCTTCTGCCTAAATAATACTGAGTTTATGAATAGCAAAGTTAAAATATACCTTTATGCATAAGACATAAATAGGTCAATATTTCTGTCTAATATTTAATATATCTTATATAAAAGATATTTAATAAGCTGTTCTATGTGCTGTTTACTGACTTTGAAGAAGAGGGTGTCCTATTTGAAGATGTTGATATAAGTAAGCATCAAGTATCAGTGCTCTCTTAACATCAACAACAAAAAAATAGACTAAACATCCTTTAAAACCTCACAAGAAAGGCACATGAAATGATTAGGCCAATGTACTCACATATATAGTAAAACAGCTCTCCATGTTTTGTTTTATGTCAATATTTTTTCCCTAGAAGATAAATTTTATTTTTTATCTTTAAAACTTCAATTATAACAGGGATATATTGCACCTGGATAGATGGCTTTTCCATTACAGATATTGCTGGTTTTCCCAGAATATCCCAATCTTAAATGGATCCTTCATGCTGAGCTGCCTTCAGGAGTGTCTTAAGTGGCTTGTAGTTTGATCTCTATTCTACATCTGTATATATCTCTTTATACTCTTACCTTTGCCCCTAAGGGTCTCAGCCTCTTATTCCATTTGTCACCCATTTTAGGTTTTTCTGTGTTCATAGCAGGAACATTCTTGATGTTAAGTTTGTATAGAAAGCTTCTTTGAATATTTCTCACTCCAAAAGTTTTCAGTAAATGTCATTATGACCATTTTTTTTAATTGAACTATGATCTTTAGGTTTCTTCCCACCCTTAAAGTTGCTTTACTCAACAATCTTTAATATGTCCTTTTTCTAACCAACAAGTACATTCATAGAAAGGCCAGAATAAATTAAGAAAACCTTCTCAAGCCAAATTCGATGAACTCAATTTCTCTTTCTCTCTTTCTGTTTACTGGAAACAGTAATGATAATATAATTCTCACTTAGTTTCAGGAGCACAAAAGAAGCATTTGCATATGTTTATCATTAATAAGCACAATACAAAGTAAATGTGTAATAGATAAGCATATATACATCAAAATCCACTCGCCCTCAAATTAGTTATAATTATATATTCATTGTTTCCATAATGGGAAAATGTCTTTTAAAACAGTGCATTAACTAAAACCACTCCCTTGAAAATATATCTGCATAAACTTAGTCTTGATGAGAAGTTAGGAACTGAGCCAGAAATGAATTTAATGAAGGAAATAGCTATATGAAGGAAGGGGATTATGGAGTCATGAAAGTTTTTCTCTAACCTCCAGAGGCCCACTGTGGCAGTGAGTGCCTGCTAGTAGAAGCTCAAACATGTACACATACATAATAAACACTAATGATAAATGTTAACAACAACTAATAGTAAATATTGACAATCTTTAGAAATGTTGCTATGATAACAATATTGATTCTATCTATTTACTGTGGATTATGTGTAAATTATCTATGATATAAAAATAAATCTGTATATGGCCTTTATTATTTCTAGGTACGGTCCTTGTATGCCCATTCTCTCCAGAACTTTTAGTATGAAGGGGTGTTGGATTTTGTCAAATGTTTTTTTCTGCATCTGGTGAGATTATCATGTGGTTTATAATAAAAATGGCCATCCTACCAAAAGCAATATATAGATTCAATACAATTCCTATCAAAATACCAACACAATTTTTATAGACTTGGAAAGAGCTATTCTCAATTTCATATGGAACAACAAAAAGCCCAGAATAGCTAAATCAATCCTGTACAACAAAAAAACATCTGGAGGTATTACCATCCCAGATTTCAAGCTGTACTACAGAGCAATAGTTGTAAACACAGCATGGTATTGGTATAGAAACAGACCAGTAGATCAATGGAATTGAATTGAAGATCCACAAATAGACCCACACACTTATGGCAACCTAATTTTTGACAAAGAAGCCAAAACGGCACAATGGAAGAAGGACAGCATCTTCAACAAATGCTGCTGGTCCAACTTTAAATTTGTAAAAGAATGAAGGTAGACCCATATTTATCCCCCTGTACAAAACTTAAGTCCAAGAGGATCAAAGACCTTAACATAAGGCCGGTCACACTAAATCTACTAAAAGAAAAAGTGGGAGAAACCCTCGAACTAATTGGCACAGGCGACAACTTCCTGAACAGAACACCAACAGTTCAGGACTTGAGATCAACAATCAGTAAATGGGACCTCATGAAACTGAAAAGATTCTATAAGGCAAAGGACACTGTCATTCGAACAAAACGGCAGCCTACAGACTGGGAGAAAATCTTCACCAACCCCACATCGGACAGAGGGCTAATATCCAAAATCTACAAAGAACTCAAGAAACTAAATGTCAAGAAACCAAATAATCCAATCAAAAAATGGGAGATGGAACTAAATAGAGAATTCACAAAGAAGGAATCCCTAATGGCCGAGAGACACCTGAAGAAATGCTCAACATCCTTAATCATCAGAGAT
This sequence comes from Lophiomys imhausi, assembly GCA_907164525.1. Lineage (NCBI taxonomy): Eukaryota > Metazoa > Chordata > Mammalia > Rodentia > Muridae > Lophiomys > Lophiomys imhausi. The sequence continues at coordinate 6,791,926 of CAJQZJ010032984.1, read as the reverse complement.
GCAACTCAAGACGACTCTGAGATTCCATCTTACACCTGTCAGAATGGCTAAAATCAAAAACTCAAATGACAGCACATGCTGGCGAGGGTGTGGAGAAAGGGGTACCCTACTCCATTGCTGGTGGGAGTGCAGGCTTATGCAACCACTATGGAGGTCAGTCTGGCGATATCTTAGAAAACTTGGAATAGCTCTGCCTCAGGACCCAGCCATACCACTTCTGGGTATACACCCAAATGCCTCTTCACAGAATCATAAGGAAGTTTCCTCATCTATGTTTATAGCAGCCTTATTTGTAATAGCTAGAAACTGGAAACAACCCAGATGTCCCTCAACCGAAGAATGGGTTAAAAAACTGTGGTATATCTACGCAATGGAATATCATTCAGCTATCAGGAACAATGAAATTATGCAATTTGCAACCAAATGGATGGAACTAGAAAAACTCATCCTGAGTGACCTAACCCAGACTCAGACGGACGCATATGGCATCTATTCACTTATAGTAAGATTTTAGCTATTAGTAGAAGGTATCGATACTACAACTAACACACCAAAGGGAACTTGGACATAGACTTCTTATTTTTAATTTTTATTTATTTTTTATATATTTTTTATATTTTTTCTACTTTTTAGTCTTTTTTATCTATTGTATGCTTATTGGTTTGTTTGTTTAGTAGTTCTCTCTCCCGGGCAACGAGACACTTTTCACTGATGGTACTGCTCTGTAGACCCCCAGTGAATGAGGAGGCTCTTGGCCCTCATATAACCTCTCAACTGAGATGAGAGACTGTTAAATAAGGACACCCCACCCCATAGAAATGGGATGGAAGGGTTAGGAGGTAAAGAAAAAAAAATGAAATGTGATGTTTCGGCCTTTTACTACTAATTGTCATAAACTGTTTAGGATAATTAAGAAATGCAAACTAATGGTTATGCATTCTGTTAGGTACTATGACAGCCTATTATAGTTACTTTCTAAGCTAATCAGAAATAAACCAGCAAGGGACAAGCAACATCTGCTTACCCTAATATAAGAGATAGATAGGGCCTCTTCAAAAACCTCAAGAGATCTGCAGAATATGGCATTCAAAGATGTTTTCATAACTTTAGATTTTTTTTTTATATCAAGGCATATCAACTCTTGAGAGCATCCCCTATTCTACTCCAAGTAGAAGATGAGCATCTAAGAATCTCCAGTGGGAGATGACTGAATTAGTCGCAAGCCTATCTCTTGGCAAGAAAAACCCCTTGCTCCAACTGTAGACAGAATGCTGTCCAAAAAGGACAAAACCTGGAAGCAGGTAAGTCGACAGCCTAGTTCTGCCAAGACAGGGTAGGCAAGTCCTTCATAACCCCTGCTCTACAATCAATGTCTGTCAGAGAAACGGGGCCAAACGACTGAAGATCGATGCTGTAATGTATGGAGAGAAAATGGGAACTGTCCAGGCAGCCACTGGTATGTCATTTCTTAGTTTTGGAAGCTGCAGGCCCTGTACTTCCTATAAAGTCAGACATATTTATCCCTCTCAGGTCTCTGAGGTGGTTGAAGAATAGATAGCTAGAGTCTCATAATTAAACTTTGAGTTCTTTAGGAGTCAAGAGAGTGTTATGGATCTAAGATGATACTTTTAAAATTGTGTTGCAATTAGTGTGAATGTTGAGTCAGATATAGAACTTTAAACTCATGGAGATGGTTAGATAGTAGAATGTTAAAGTCAGGTACCAAATACATATGGACTGGATATTGGGAATGTATGCTAAGCCATATAACCCTCATAACTGTGGCCTAATTACCTCTGTTGTTTTTTATTGTATTTATTATTATAAGAAAAAGAGCCATTTGTTGGACTGAAAGGGGAAACTGTAGGGGGAAATAAGATATACCTTAAACTTAAAAGGAAAAAAAAAGGGAAGAGGATGGGGGGTTGAGTGTGGGAAGGTGGGACTGGAGGGGGAATAGAGAGGGGACTGCGATTGAGATGTAACTTTAAGAAATAAAAAATAAAGGAAAAAAAATAAAAATAAATCTAAACGAAAAACTTCAGTTTTGAGATTTGACCAGTAACCCTTTCAGTCCCTACAGTTCTCTTTCATTTACCTCATCTTTAAGTAAGATTTTAAGAATGTCACCCCAGCCTCCCACCAAAATGATATCTAAAGTCTTTTACTCTTCATGGAAACTAATTATTTCCTATAGAATATTCCTGCATTTATGTGGTAATATGAACTTGTCACTATCCATTTATTGTCCCTGGGACATTTGTCCTGATAACTGTATTAATTCCTGGCATAAGGAATGTCTAGAACTCCCAAATGAATTAATAAGACAATGGACCTGACAATTAGGATTCTAGTTTATAATTTTCTAATACTCTTTGGTTATTTATTTTGCCCTTTGTCCCCTAAGTATAAGCACTTTAACTGCTAACTGTGACTTGGGCCACTTAAAAATCAAATATGAGATGGTTTTTACATATATTCTCATGCACAGAGTTGCAGAAGAGAGAAGTGTGATCCTTATACACATGCTCTGTGGCAAAGATCTTTGTAAACATGCCACCACATTTTCTATCTGTGGCAGATTTCCTCCAATGTATACAAAGCATAAAAAACAAGTACTTTTTTCTCAGCTGTTTCTATCATCTTGAAGGCAAATCTGTGGACATATTTGTTTGCTGAACTAAAACTGTCCCCAGGCCGAGCCAAAGACATATGGGAGCTGAATTGTACCTGTCTAAAGTCACTATTATAAACGTATCTATGTGGGCAAATGCATTAATGCTCTTGATTGTAAATGTTTGCTGCATGACCTTCCCATTAGCAGATATGTGTCTCCTTCCTGATACCTTCATCCATCTCCCTAATGGCCCTGCCTCTGTAGCTGTTTCTAGCATGAGCTATTCATCATTGCACATAGATGTGCTCCATGCCTAACATGCTTTCATTTTGGCTGAATGTGGAATAGAAAAGATACATGCTTGGACACATTTCTCATTTCTCATATTCTATATGCATTAATATTAGTATAAATCTGAAATTCAGAAATATTAACTTCTCCCTCCTTTAGAGTTTCAATAAAAAATTCTCTTCTTAGCTAAAATAAGAAGTGAAAAGCTAAATAAAATTTTCTTTTATAAATGATTACCTAATGTCAAAATACATTATTATATACTTTAAAATAATACATATTTATATTTTAATACTAAAAATTAAATGTGAATATAAGATATAAAATAAAGATTTTATGCTTTGTGAACTATAATAACTATAATAACAATTTTATCTACACAATTCAGTTCATCTGATTCATTTACTCACTTATTTGTTTTTTTGCTTGGTTTTTATTATTCAGAAAGATTTCACTCTTTTGTATTCTCTTTGTATCATCAGTGTACTGTTTTTATTGCCTATCACTGTTTTGTATAGCAAGGAAATAAAAATCATAATGGCTTTGCTCTTTTCTGACAAACTCAAGCTGCTTGATCTACTTGTATCAAATTATATATTCATCTCAATAAAACATAAAACTGATTTCAGGAAGATTCCCTCTTGATTATTCTACTATACAGAATATTTGAACATGTATGGTCAACTCTTCAGAAGTAGAGAAACCTTTTACCAGGTCTGGCATTCTGCGTTTGACATGGTAAGAGGAAAGAACTGACTTCTGCAATTTATCCTAAAACTTTTACATGTGTGCACTGTGATACATGTGCATGCACATATATCAAAAGTAAACAAAGAAATGTTACAATATATTAAAGATATATCAAAAGAAAAATATAGTTATGCAAAATGTCTACCATGTTTTTTATATTCTATTTGAAATGACTATCTATGAAATGTTTAGAAGATTCAATTGAAAGTTCTTTTTCTCCAGACACAGATGTTCAATTTTCATGATTAATTACTCACATTAGTAAAATAGTCTCTGTCTTGACAAACTCAAGTCTGGTAATATTTGATAAATGATGTATATTTTAGGCAAGAGCATGTTTAATATATTGCTTGACAGTGTTTAAAGGACTCAAGTGGTTCAGAAGCACAGTCAGAATGCAGGTGAGAGCCCTGCTTTGATTCTGTGCTTTTTTTATAATTTATTTTTTATTTCTTCAAGTTACATCTCAACCACAATCCCCTCACTACTCCCCCCTCCTGTCCCACGCTTCCATCCTCTTCCCCCTCAACCCCCCCATCCTCTACCCTTTTTTTTAAGTTTAAGGTATAACTTTCCCCCCTAACAGCTCCCCCTTTAAGTCCAACAAATGGTTCTTTCTCTTATAACAATAAATACAATACAAAACAACAGAAATAAATAGGCCACAATTATGAGAGTTATATGGCTTAGCATATATTCCCAATGTCCAGTCCATATGTATTTGGCATCTGACTTTAACATTCTACTATCTAACCATCTCCATGAGTTTAGAGTTCTATAACTCAACTTTCATACTAACTTGCCTCACAATTCTTTAATTGGTTTAGAACAAGATTTATGTGATTAGGCTTAATCATAGAGAATTTATGACCATGGTCCTAGAATGTAGATGACAATGCTAACCTAATGTCAGCAAACTTACAACCTATGCCCAAAAGGAAGACACGTGAAAAAGAAAACAAAATGAGAAGAGGAAATCTTGTATTATGCAGTGTGATCAGAGGTGAGAGACACTAGAGGAACATATGTCTAGGATTATACAGATATAGATATAGAATAGAGCTAGAGATAAATAGATAGAAATAGAGACAGATAAAGATAGAGATGATAGATATAGATATAGATAGATAGATATGGGTATATGGATTCTAAATCATGTTCACAATGAAGATTAATAACATACTATTGGCATTTAATATTGACTTGATTTAGTTATGGATATATATAAATCAGGACATAATATTTGATATTTTCATCATTTATATACAGATTCTTTTCAACTAAGAAATAATTTTAGAATCCTAAATATATAAATAATTTATAGGCATTGATAAAAGTTAATTTCATTAGCTATCAGAGACATGAAATTTAAATATACAATTTCGTACACATTAGTTTAACAAAAAATAAATTGAAAATTAACTAATAATGAAAATATGGGGCTAAAAAAATCCCTCTGAGATACTGCTGATAAAATTTCCATTTGTAGAAGTTAAGTGAGATTCTGCATGAATTTCTTTGTGTGCTCATTGTGATAGAAGGTACTTCAAAAGAAGGAAAATCAACTGCTATGGGAAATGTTGGACTGTTAATGAAAATGTTGTGTTAGTATTTTATTATAAACTTTTTTATTCTCATATGTTTTAAAACACCTATATTTTAATCTATTATTAAATGTATTTTATTTTATTCTTACATGATATTTAATTTAAAATGCTTTTTACTGAAATAATATGCATTATTTCATAAAGAAAATTAACAATATCCACTATTTCATACTTTATTCGTAATTAAGCTAGTTACTTTCATACTAATGACAAATTATACAGTTAATTATGTAAGTTCTATTAGAAACATTATATGTATAAATCATTGTCAATCTTATAAATAAGTCTCCAAATATTATTGAGAACCCAGTCTTTCAGGCTGGAGAGATGGCTCAGCTATTAAAGGCTAGGTTCACAACCAAAAATATAAAAATCCAGTCTTTCAAGAGTTTAGAAAGTTGAATAGAAAGTTAATGAAAATTAACATTGGTTTTATGAATATAAAATTGAAATTATATATTAATTTAGATTTTTATGATCTTATACCTTTCGAATTTGAACAAATATGTTGAGTAAATTCTATAAACACTAAAATTTCACATTATGTTTCTCAAATTGCCATACATAGACTTTAGAAATGTGATTTTGTTGACAAACTGATGATTTCAATTTTTGAATATATTTTTGAATATAATAATTTTGTAAATGACTGCAGAAACAAAATATACAGAGTGGTTTGAATTTTGAAGCTGATGACCTAAAATGAATATTGGTTGCAACACATATTATGTGCTGTCTACTGTTTTAGTTACTTTTACTATAATAACTAGAAACTGGAAACCACCCAGCTGTTCTTCAACTGATGAATGGATTAAAAAGCTGTGGTGCATTTACAAATGGAATACTACTCAGCTATCAGAAACAAGGAAACCATGCAGTTTTCTGCCAAATGAATGGAACTAGAAAAGCTCATCCTGAGTGAGCTAACCCAGACTCAGAAAAATGCACATGGCATGTATTTACTTATAACTGAATTTTAGCCATATAGTACAGGATAACTATCGTACAACCAACAGATTGAAAGAAACAGGAACATAGACTTTATCATCTGTTAGTGAGACATTTTGCCCTAGTGGTGCTGCCATGTAGGCCCCCAGTGGAAGAGGAAGCTCTTAGCCCTCCTATGACTGATGAACTGAGGTGGGCTGATATGTAGGGAACCCCACACCAGAGGAGTAGGATAGGAAGGAGAAGGGAGAGGGTGGTAGGTTGGAATTGGCAAGGGTGGAGGGCGGGGACTGCAATGGAGATGTAAATTGAAGTAATAAGTACACATTAAAAAACAAAAACTAAAACAAATACCTATCAGAAACAGCTTAATGGAACAGAGTTTGGTATATTATCTGACAGAAAATAATCCATCATGTCAGACAAGGCATGGTGACTGAGACCTCCATGCTGGTGAGAAAACATAGCAGGGAAGCTTTGTACTCACTAATATCTTGATGTTACAGGAAACAGGACCAGGATCAGAACCACTCTAGATTGAAAACAAACCTCTTTGTGAAGTTGCTCACTTACTCTATCATCCTTGTAATTAATATCACTTCCTTAGGCCAAGTATTCCAACACATAAGTCTAAGAAGACATTTTGTAAATCAACTCATGATTCTATAGCCCTGAGTTACATTAGAACAAACTCATTTCATTTTCTATCAACTTGTCAACAAATAACATTACCTGAGAAAAAGGCACTTCATTTGAGGAATTGCTTTTCATCAGATTTCTTTTGGAAATTTTCTTGATTAACAGACCAGTGGATCAATGGAATCGAATTGAAGACCCAGAAATGAACCCACACACCTATGGTCACCTAATCTTTGACAAAGAAACCAAAACCGCACAATGGAAGAAGGACAGCATCTACAACAAATGGTGCTGGTCCAACTGGATGTCCATTTGTAAAAGAATGAAATTAGATCCATAATTATTACCTTGTACAAAACTTAAGTCCAAGAGGATCAAAGACCTTAACATAAGCCCTATCACACTAAATCTACTAGAAGAGAAAGTGGGAAAACCCCTAGAAATCATTGGCACAGGTGACAACTTCCTGAACAGAACACCAACAGCTCAGGACCTAAGACCAACAATCAATATATGGGACCTCATGAAACTGAAAAGCTTCTGTAAAGCAAAGGACACTGTCAATCAAACAAAACGGCAGGCTACAGATTGGGAAAAAATCTTCACTAACCCCACATCTGACAGAGGGCTAATATACAAAATTTACAAAGAACTCAAGAAATTAAATGCCAAGAAACCAAATAATCCAATTAAAAAATGGAGGAAAGACCTAAACAGAGAATTCACAAAGGAGGAATCCCTAATGGCTGAGAGACACTTGAAGAAATGCTCAACATCCTTAATCATCAGAGAAATGCAACTCAAGACGACTCTGAGATTCCATCTCACACCTGTCAGAATGGCTAAGATCAAAAACTCAAATGACAGCATATGCTGGTGAGGGTGTGGAGAAAGGGGAACCCTACTCCATTGCTGGTGGGAGTGCAGGCTTGTGCAACCACTATGGAGGTCAGTCTGGTGATATCTTAGAAAACTTGGAATAGCTCTGTCTCGGGACCCAGGATTACCACTTCTGGGTATACCTCCAAATGACTCCTCACCGAATCACAAGGAAGTTTCCTCATCTATGTTCATAGCAGCCTTATTTGTAATAGCTAGAAACTGGAAAAAACCCAGATGTCCCTCAACTGAAGAATGGATTAATGGTACATCTACACAATGGAATACTGCTCAGCTATCAGAAACAAGGAAATCATGCAATTTGCAGCCAAATGGATGGAACTAGAGAAGCTCATCCTGAGTGAACTAACCCAGACTCAGAATGATGCACATGGTATCTATTAGCTTATAGTCGGATTTTAGTTATATAGTACAGGATATCTATACTACAACCAACGCACCAAAGGGAACAGGAACATAGACTTTTCTTCCTACCAATGAAACACTTTGCCCTAGTGGTGCTACCTTGTAAGCCCCCAGTGTATGAGAAGGCTCTTGGCCCTCATATGACTGCTGAACTTGGGTGGGGGACTGTTATGTAGGAACACTCCACTCCAGAGGAGTGGGATGGAAGTGTTAGGGGGTAGAGGGTGGGAGGGCTGGACTGAGAAGGGTCGAAAGAGGACACTATGATGGAGATGTAACCTGAAGCAATAAATAAATTAATTAAAAAATAAAGACAAATGATCGATATGGGACGGTCCAATCAGTGTACTAGGAGCCAGGCTTGGATGGGTCATAATAGATTGTATTTAAAAGACCACTGAACCAACCATGGAGAGAAAACAAGTGAGTCCTAATCTTTCATGGTCTTTACTTCAGATACTGCCTGAATGTTCCTGCTTGGATTCCAGCCTTGACTTCCATCAATGAGGAACTATAATCTATAAGCCATATGAAACCTTTCTTTCTCCAAGTTGCTTGAGGTCAGTATTTTATGGCAGTACTATTGGAGCATATTAGAGCAGTCACTAAAGACTCCCAAATTTTAAAAAATTTACAAAGCCAGTCATTTCTCAATCACAGACTTTTTAAAAATGTAGCCTCCTATTAAGATTCTAAAGGAAGTATATTTTTTCAGTGTACAATGAGAATGATTAAATATTCCCACTCCCAACAGTCCAAAGTGGGGGAGGGAAAAATTGTAATAAATTGATACTTAGTCTATCAGGTCAAGTCAAACACCAACCCTTAAACACCATGAATCTCATCTGGGGCTCACAATGGTTCAATATGTAATGCAATATGTTTTGAAAGCCTTCTTGGCCATTATATCCAGCCCTGTTTACAGTGGCACACACTTTGTCACTGTTGGACCAGTTCTATTCAGTAATTTCTTATGTATATAGTATGTCTATTTATTTTAGATACCAGTTGTATTCTCCATTCTGTGGTTTTGCATCCCCATAAAGATCAGTCACTTCATTAAGATAATCTCACCTTACTATGTATTATGTAGTCTAAAAGCTCTAAATAACTTTCATTCAGGCTTTCATGAACTCTTCAGTCTTCCAGAATGCAAACTAGCAAAGCCAGTTATAAGTGCCCTATGTCACATTATCAGCAACCCAACATGCATTTTGGCCTCCCTAGGCCAAATGTGCATTGCGTTCTATGTACCTTTGCAGGTGAATCTGGGGGAAGTATTTTAGCAGGATGCTTTTAATGGCAAACTTTTTTAAATACAGGTATTCTGTCTGGAATCTCTCCTTCAAATAAATTTGCATTTTTTGAAATCTAAAGTCTGCCTCTCAGGGAAATTTTTTCCTAACATCTTATTATAAAGTCCAAGTCTTCTCTTGCATAGGACTAATCCCCTGAACATTTATAACTCCTTTGCCAAAATCTTCCCTGTCTTTAACTTTAACTTTAACATTTTTCAAGCTCCTTCACAAAATTTAATTTTAATGTCCCAAAGTTTAACTGAGTTTATACTTCTTTACTTGCCAATCTGTACATTTTTCTCATTTATTTATGGCTAAGTTGACTTTGAACTACTGATCTTTCTGCCTCTATTACCTATTCGTTGTTTTAAAATCTGATAACAATATTTTAAAATGTAAATTAGTAGTTCAATTGGAATAAATTACATGATTTATCCTTTTTTGTCATTTATATAATCTGATCCAACTAACAAGTAGGCAAGCAGGTATTTAAAATGATGACTTTTTTTTTCTTCTACAAAACCAGTTTTCCAAATACCACTTTTTTATGATTTTCAGCAAATGTAGACAGGAAGAATATAAAATAACTTCATAACATTTCACATTATGTTTTAAAAGCCATTATTAGCAGAGTATTCTTATCCTGATGGGCTTCTTAAGATAATTTGATATTTTACTTTGCCCTGGTTTATAGTATGAGGTCAAGATTTAGTCCATGCAATATTCAAAACTATATTTTCCATCTCATGTATTTCTGTCAATTTCCAGTTTCTAAGAACTTGCAGGGTTGTTCATCATAGTGATTGCCTGGTCAATGTACTGAAAAAAATTGAATGAAATATTTTAAAGTAGCATATAGTTTATAAATATTTGATAGCTAGACAGCATAAAGAAACATCTCTTTCATCCAACATGACTTCTCATTGGTGTTGGTTTATAAACTTCACTTGTATAACCTATAGATGTCCATGAATGGTTAATGACTTATTCAATCAAGCTACCTTGAAGGTTAATCTAATGCCTATATTATGTCAATGAATTCTATAACAGAAATCTATCTATACACATAGGCTATGGAAAGATATAAAATTCACTCAAGTAAGTGATAATTCTCACTTATTTTTATATTAATAAAAATATAATTATCTTTATAGTATAGTAGAAATCTTGAAAGAATATATACAAAATGCTAATAGAAGAGATTTAAATACAGAAGCTATTACATCATTTATCTCCTGTTCTTTCAAATCAGAAAGACCCAAATCTGATTACCATATGATCATATAAGTATTAGACATACAGATTTTCCTGGTATCAATAACTTTTTAGAATGTAGAATTGGTGTACTATTCCATTTGTCTTTAATTTCTCCCACAAATTTATTGAGGGATGACTCTGTGTGTGTGTGTGTGTGTGTGTGTGTGTGTGTGTGTGTGTGTGTGTCCATGTTCATAACAAAGCACCAAAATTCAGTAAATCATGATTAAATCATAGGCCTTGACTTCAAGATTCAATTACCTTGTGACTTTCCAAAGAGCTATTAAGCACAAGAAATATTATTTAGTAGATGGGTATTCACCAATTCACTCAATGCTTATTGAAAGGCTGTTAAAATAGAAATTTTTGCTTTATAAGCAGACTGATTTGAGTAGGGAAATGCAATGAGACACAATACAGAAAGTTAGGACAAACAAAAATAAATGTAGAACAGTGTGCTGTATCTGGTATTTTCAGAAAAATAAGAGGTTTAGAAATGAAGCCAATGTGCAGATTATTGAAAAAATGCCTTCTGCTATTTGAATTATGAGTTGCATGTGAAGATTTCCTCTCCTGAGCTGTCAATCCCTTGTCTAAACTCTCATTCTTGTGTATATCCAAAAGCATTTTTGTAGGTTGAGTGATTTGTATCAATTTTCTTCTTCTCTCTTCACTCTCATGCTCTTTCCATCATCTCTTTCTATTTTCCCATAAGATCTTTTTTTCATGGTTTTGAATAATAAGCCGAAACATTTTAAATTACTTTGAGCTCATTCCAGATTCAGCCAGAAACTTGCTATGCTTCATGAATAGCTCTACACATTTTGATATCACTTCATGTCTGAAATTTCTATATCTATAGGTTTCCTTGGATCTTAATAGCAAACAACAAATAAAGTCCACTGAGCCTGCAGGATTCTCACATGAATTACAGCTGAGACATCATATGGTTTTGTCAGGATTTCTTGACATTAGATCTTTCTTTCTACATTTTTAATATGTTTTAAACTATTTTTTTGAAATGTCAAGATCTGAGTATAATACATTAGGATTATGAGAATGCATTTTGTTTCCCTGGTTCTGAGCCAGAGCTTTGGAATTTGCTTTTGTTTAGTACTGCTACTCATCCCTGGCTATTGGACTGGAGTCCCCACAAGTATTCTTTCAAAAATTTCAAGTCACAGAATGACAAAACTGGTACTAGAACTTTATTTTTGAGTCTTTCTTATTTCTAGGACATTAATTTGTCTGTGTCAGTTGACTTTTGAAATAAAATGCAAGGAATAAGCCACACATTGTTAACATTCAGAATCTTTCTATCTCTCTCTTTCTCTTTCAATTGGTCCCTGCATATATTATATAATATATACACAAAAAGATATACATGCTATTTTATTTAATGTTCCATTTTTACATTATATTGAATATTTGTTTAATCTTAACAACCATTCAAATTAAAAATTAAGGATATTAATGTGATATATATCAGAGATTGAGCCATTATTTTAAAATTCTGAGCTTTTGGAGGAAAAATTCCTTAAAGAAAAGAATTACATATAAAATTTAAATAATATTTATTAATGAAAACTAATATCCTATTGGTAAGGAAACTGAATAAGCTAAGGCAACTAAAAATACCTACTTCTATTAGACTGGAGTTTGTTTTAAAAGTTGCTCTTAAAATTACACTGCTTTTTTTTAAATAAAATTTTCTCTACTCACTGGTTGCCCAATAATATTTTACTTTGAATCTGAAAAAGTTTGAAATGATAAGTATTAGCATCTACAGAATTTTGACACAAATTGTTTAAACAATAGTGAAGGTTTCTCTGCCTTTTATTGTGAACTTTTCTTGTATGTAATAATATATAATTATAGATAAAACATCAAGAAAGTTATAATATAATATAAAAGTATAACTATAATAAAATAGTTTTTACTCTATCACAACATTAATAAATTACAACATTACATTTAACAATCCTTACTATAGTAGTTACAAAAGACATGTTATAAAAAAGATTTAGTTGAATATGTGTGTTTAATTCATAACAGGTAAGGATTCTAGAAAATTTCCTATTTGTTTTCTCCTTAATGCTTTATCAGCGGAATATGCATTTCTATTTGTGATTTGTTTAAAACATTTGTTGTATAGATTTTATTATACATAAATATTCAATTGGATATTTCTAATATTTGTGTTGAAGGAAAAAAAACTTCATGGGTGAGTGTGGGGTCATTTTTCCTAACCAATTTTGAACTCAGTCAATTATAGCAAGCTCAAGAAACCATAGAAATAGTCATACTTAAATTACTCAACATAATTTATGATACTCAGCTTTCTGTCACTGTGATAGACTTTATACAAAATCATCTTAGAAGTATACATTCATTTTGGTTCATAGTTTTAAGGGGTTTCATTGATAATCACTTGATCTGGTTATTTCTGCACCTGGTGTGAAGTAAGTTACCTTGGAGGTGAATGTTGAGAGTGACTGGGGAAGCAGAAAGAGTAAGGGGTGCAAATCTCAATGATCTTCATAAGCATGCCCTCAATAGTCTCTTTTGCACAATTAATTCCACTTCACAAAGACTACAAAAACATGCAGGTATTTTGGTGTTTTGTCCCATTAATATGCACATATAAAATACTGGATTACATTCTCATGAGCAGTTAAATAAAGTTATGAAGCAATGACTTCTTCAAATGTTATTTATGTACCTAAGCATTTTTTATGGTTAGCATTGTAATTGAACTTATCACAGTAAACACTAATAAAATGAGAGTGGGATGCACTTTAGAATATGTTGCGCTAAGGAGCTTAATGACATCAGTGATGACTTTTTTGCTAATAAAGCCCTACAATATAACACTTCTTTACCCATCATTTTTCCTGAGGTGATGATTTGGCTTTGGGAGAGCTAAACCTGAGGTCTTTGGGTTCAGTTTTCATTTTCTTACTTTCTTGGCTGTACAGGGAATAATGGGCTCACATAATGGGCTCTGTTGTGATTTTACTGTATTTTGATAAGAATGCTTATGTATTTCCTTCTATTTTTAAGATGCCCAGAGGCTCCTTGGTCTGTATTTGTAAATTTACTTGTAGGTCTAGTTGTTTAGAAATAAATGAGAAAATAAATGAAATGTGTAGGATGGATGCAAACATATCAACAGTCAAACACAATGGATTTTGAATATTGACTAGAAAACATGGGGAATTTTGTCATCTTCAATTTACCTGACTTCATTCTGACCAAATCTTTCTTGACACAAATAATGATGTGAGTTGAGAATTTTTTCTTTTCTTTCTTTCTATTCATTTTTTTCTTTATCTTTTCTTTTCTTTTTCTTTCTTTTGTTTACATTTCTTCCCTGAAACAGGATATAACCAAGGCTGCCATTCAATTGAAACACTAACGACAAGTTGCACACAACAGGTCAGGACCTCACGGAAACAGTCATTTATGCTAAAACAGTGTCTGCAAATAGCACCCATTAGAGCTAAATGCCTAGTGTATGAGACGGGAAAAGGTCCCTTCTCATAAAAAAGTAATATACAGATTAGGTGCCAGGTGCTGAAATCAGTGAGTTTAGCACAAAACTGTTCCAATTTCCTTCAATTCTGATACTCATACAATATATTCTCTGATCTAAAAATCAACCCAGAGTAAAAGTGAATCTCAGAGATACAAATAAATCTTGTGTAAGAATGTATTCTTCTAGACATAGCATTTCCTTTCAAAATTTTCCATATGCTAGGGAGTATCCTAGACAATATCTCTATCTATATCTATATCTATATCTGTATCTGTATCTGTTTCTATCTCTATCATCTACGTCCATATCCATGTCTACATTGATATCGATTTTGGTATCAGTATCTGTATCTGTATCTACATCTATATCTGTATCTGTATCTGTTTTTATCTATCATCTCTATCCCCCCCATCTCTCTATCATATATTCATATCTATGTCTATGTCCATATTGATATTGGTGTCTGTATCTGTATCTGTATCTATATCATTATCTATTTATAATCTATTATGAGCAAATAATGTTAAACTAGTAATGTTCAAGCCTAAAAATAAAAATTATATCAAGTAATAGTGTCATCAACTTTAGTTAATATTAATATGAAAGCCAAGCTATTACAGAAGAACTTATTTTTAAATGGTATCATGAGATAGTGGTTCTCAACCCTCCCTATCCTAAAACCCCTTAATATAGTTCCTCACATTGTGGTGACACCTCAATGAAAAAATTATTTTGTTACTAGTTCATAACTGCAATTTTGCTACTTTTATGAGTCATAATGTAAGTATCTGATATGTGACTTCCCCCAAAAGGGTTGTGGGCCACAAGTTGAGAACCTCTGCCATAAGGTATTCAAAATGTGTTGGTAGAAGTATTGGTCTATTTTTGACCCTGTAAATTTGCAAAGTAAACAGACTAATAATATTATATTCTATGAACTATTTAGAAATATGGCATGTGACTTCTTTTCTGAATAATCATTTTAGCATCCATATGATAATTAAACTTTATTTTTTGCTAGTATGAAAATTGAAGCCTAAAAAAAATTAAAAGACATAGTCAATAATATTTTGCTAGCAAAAAATCTATATTTTGAAATCAATAAAAACCAAACAACATGCACAGACTGTTCCTGGACCCACTGCACGTATGAGGCTCATGGGCTGCCAGGTCCTCAAATAAATTCCCTTAAAAATGGAGTACATACTATCTCTGACTTGGATGTGGTTGGCTCCCTCTACAATCCATTTTTCTATCAGAGCTGCCTGTCTTGCCTCAGTGGAAGAGGAGGCACTTAGTCCTGATGAGATTTGATATGTCAGAGTGTGTTGGTATTGGGTGGGGAGGAGGGAGTATGGAGGAAGTAGATGGGAGAGTGGGGCTGGGAGTTAGGAAGGGGATAGTGATTGGAATGTAAAATAAACAAATTAATTAAAAACAAGTATATAAAAAGTTACAGTGCAAATAAAAATGTAAGAATACATAGAAAAAAGTGTATTCAATCTATCAACAGGGATTTATTAAAAATTTACTATGGTTAATGTCTGGAAAGATGTAAGAGAAAATTTACAAATTAATTTTAAAATATATTTATCTAAATCACAGCAATAATGTTTACCTGGGTATAATTTACACAGGACCAAGTATGCTCATGCCTTTTCTTGTCTTTCAGTGTATTAACACATCTAACATCTCAAAAGCAAAATAATTGAAACAGGAGCCATAAAAATGTTATATCTACATATCTGTGCATTATTAGAATGTTTATTACAACTTCAACTAATTAGTTTAATACTTGAAATATTTATAATACTACAAGTGCATGGTGTAGGAGTACTCACCATTACATATTAGAAAATTTTATCCTTAAATTTAGGTGATCAGTAGATTTTTCCTAAATTAATATATAAAGAACATTCCATACACTATTCCTTATAATGTTTTCACGTGCATGTGTTACTCATAATGTAATTTTTTACTAACCTTAAATAGATACAGAAACAACTTAAGAGAGTAGCAAACAACTTAAGGGAGGATGAGTTTTTTCTGGTTCCTAGTTAGAGTCCATTGCAATGGGGAAGGCACTGCTGTGAAAGTCATTTGATTTCTATTTGTTACTAGGAGTGGTAAGTGACTGGCTGTGTCACAGTGCAAGCAGACAGGAAGAAGAAAGCTCAGATCAGAAGCAGGTGGGATCTATAACTTTGAGCCTCAATTCCCATGGCTCACTGTGTACTAGATTCCTATTGCCCCTAAGGTTCTACAACTTCTCAAAACAGCATCCCCAGTTTTAATTAGTTTGAACATACACACCAGTAGACATATTTTACATCCAAATGATACCTGTAAATATCTTAATAAGTTAGGAAATGGTCAAATAAACTAAGCATGTGTATATAAGTATTTGGGTTTAGATGCCCACATTTTCAGTTCATAGACTTTACTCTGGACTTTTAAAATCACACATATATTATGCTAATGTACTTTAAACTCAATAAAGTCACTAAGTTTCAGAAACTCAGTGGGTAAAATATGAAGACTAATTTTATTCTATAAATTGTGGTTTCTGAGTGTTTCACAACAGCAACATTTTTTCATTTCTAATATTTTGTACAAAGAAAGGTGTTTTAGATCTTAGTTAAAGAAAATTGTATTCTTCCTTAGTGATAGGCATCATTCACTTTTCCAGGCATACAGTGGCACAAATTTTAATTCTTCATGTTTTTCTTTTATCTTCATACTGGAAAACAGTGGTACTGTTCTCATTGGAGAGCTTAGATATAGGCAGATATAGATATGGTGATGGATTCTACCCAAAGGAGTTTTTTTCAGCCTAGCTTGGCAGAACACACAACTACTTTATTTTTCATATAATTTCATATATATTGTCCTTGTTTCATCTGTTTCATTAAAAGAATGAAAATAAGCTAATTGTTGAGGGTGAAATAGGAACTCTGATGTAGAAAAATAGTAAAGTTTAAAAAATTTCTTACTTGCCATATAGCATGCAATAAAATAGAGAATAGTAGAGGAATATTAACAATTTGATATTAAAAAATTACATTTGAGGAAGAATCTGGCTTCATTTTTCATATTACAGAAAATCGAGAGTTATTTTAATGTCTGATTCATTTTTTTTTCTGTTTTTGTCACATCATCCTGACATGATTCATAATAATAGCAAGATATAAAACTTTTCTTGGAGAGTTGTTGATTCAGTTTCATCACATTCACAGTTTGTTTAATCTTAGTTTTGATTGGAATAAGACTATAAACCCTTCTGAGAACTTGAAAATTATCCTGTGGTCTATGTCATCACCATTTATTACTGACATATGAAATAATATAGGCACCAAGTCAAAGTATTTTCTAAAGAAATAATTTCTTTTGTAGCAAAATATAATATTTTGTGCTGATAGAGAGATATTGTTCAAATAAATACAAAGCACAGAAAAGAAGAGCAAACATTTAACCACACAGCAGTCAAGTACACGAACCAAAATGACCACCTCAGACTTCATTGCTGGACAAGAACATGTAGTTGCTATAAATACACAGAAGGAAACTCAGATTTTGCTTCTCTTTGAAGCTTGGTATGCATCATCCAATTTTATTTCTTACATTTTGCTTTTCATTATCTTATAGGCTAGTTTAGAAGAAATAATTATTTTACCATGAAGATGAAAATATATTTGTATCACATTTTCCAGAGCAGAAATATGATACAAATACATTTCTATTTCTGTGGACAGCTGTGAACTCCATAAACACCTCATTCTTATTTGCAATGATGAAGAGTAGAATCTTTTTTTTTTTCAAAGTTTGGACAAAAAAAAAAACTGGTTAATACGAACAGGTATCACTTTTAGTTTCTTTTTTTAAAGGAACATTTTGACATATGTTTGCAGTAATGCATTAAAAAGGGAGATGAGGCCTATTAAAATTTATGTCAAAAATGAAAAAGGGACAGTCAAATGTATAAACAATGGAAATGTCATACTCCGAAGAAAATGAAAATATCTCGGTAGATCCAAAATATGCATTCAAAATGAGAACAGTAATAACAAACATGCAAAAGGGGCAACTATCTCTGCACAACCTGATACTTACAAATGCAAACAAAAGAGGAGTGTAGGACTGATAAGAGAGTGGAGGGAGCATGATTAGATCAATTCTATTAAAAGCTGTAAAAGACAATAAATGATTCAGTAGAGGTAATCTGCATCCGGTTTGTTCAGTAACCCACTGGAGGGCTTTGTCAAAATCTTTTGACAAGCTAATTAAAAACAGACAGTTATGCAGCATTTGGTGTTTACCTTTGTGAAATGAATCAACCCATCTTCAAGTTCCTTTATTCAAATTTCCTCCACTATCTTGTCATGTTGACCTTTACGGTGCAATATTATGAATAAACTGCATATTCATCAAGACAGCTTTGATGTTACAGTGAAAATAAAATGTCACCTGGAAAGAATTTTTAACCACTGCTTAGTTCAATGAAGAATATGTTCATTGAATATTGAGTATATATCTTTCACAATTATTATAAGCATATCAATAATAAATAGTTTAAGCCTGTAAGGAAAGAATAATATATCAAAACATGTAGTCTGTATTTTTCTCTTATTTTTGTTATTTAAATACTTTATTTTTTTTTCAAGTTACATCTCAGTAACAAACCCCTCCCTATTCCCCCTTCCTAAGCCGCCCTTCCACCCTCTTCCCCCCAGAAGTTTCCCCTTTCAGTCCAACAGATGGTTCCTTCTCTTATAACAGTAAGTATTATACAAAACAATACATATAAATATGCCACATTTATGAGAGTAAATTGGCCCAGTATACCTTCCCAATGTCCAGTTTATACATATTTGGCCCCTGACTTTAACATTCTACTATCTAACCAACTCCATGAGTTTAAAGGTCTATATGTGACTCAACATTTATACTATCTTGCAACACACTTTTAAGAGTATCTTCTTAGATCTATAACACCCTCTTGATTCCTAAACAGTTCAAAATTTAACTATGAGACTCTAGCTGTCTATTCTTCAACCACCTCAGAGACCTGAGAGGGATAAATATATTTGCTTATATAGGAAGTGCAGGGCCTGCAGCTTCCAAAAGTAAGAAAGAACATACCAATGACTGCCTGGACAGTTCCCATTTTCTCTCCATGCATTCCAGCATCAATCTTCAGCCTTTGGGTCCTGTTTCTCTGACAGACATTTGTTGTAGAGCAGGGATTATGAAGAACTTACCTACCCTGTCTTGGCAGAGTTAGGCTGTCGACTTCCCTGCTACCAAGTTTTGTCCTTTTTGGACAGCAGTCTGTCTGCAGTTGGTGCAAGGGGTTTTTTTCATGCCAAGAGAAAGGCTTGCCACTAATTCAACCATCTTACAGTGGAGGTTCTTCGATGCTTATCTTCTACTTGGAGTAGAATAGGGGGTGCTGTCAGGCACTGATATGTCTCAATATCAAAAAAAAATCTTGATTTAAGATAACATCTTTGAATGCCATATTCTGCAGAACTCTAGGGGTTTTTGAAGATGCCCTATCCATCTCTTGTATTTAGATAAGCAAATGTTGCTTGTCTCTTAGCAACTTGATTACCGGGTAGTTTAGAGAATATCTGTGATAGACTGTCGTAGTAGCTAACAAAGTGACATGTTTGCATGACTAGGAGTTTGTTTTAACTATCCTAGACCATTTTAGACAGTTGGTATCAAGAGGTCAGAGCTTCACATTTTATTTTTAAGTATCTCTAGGTATGATACCATTAGGAAGCGTTACCTTTAAATTTGTATCAATATACAAAGATCTATTCAATTGTGGTTAAATATACACTTAATGAGGTATCAATATACCAAGATCAATGCCTATGTAGCCCAATATAATCTTAATATTACGTCCATATGCAAGGGTCAATACCATTGTGGCCAACTATAATCTTAATTTTGTATCAATATACAAAGATCAATACTGATGTAATCCAATACAATCTTATTTTTGCACAATAAACAATGGTCAATACCACTTTAGCCAAATAAACTACTAATTTTGTATCAATATACAAAGGTATAAGAGCATATTCAATAATCTGTCCCTTCTTCTTGGACCTTCCTGTGCTATGTCTATATCTCATTTTTCTCAAGCCCATGCACTCCTACATAGGAGAGGAAGAAGGATACAGAAAAGGAAAAGTAGGAATTCCCTGGGGCTAACCTCCAAAACCCATTAAGACAGGACTATTTATCAGCTTGTAGTCTCTTCCCCTACATAACAGAGTTTTCAGTTATCCTTCAAATAACCAAAAAGAAGGGCGGAGAAACACCCTCCCCACCCTCTGGGCATGGGACGTCGCTCTCTTAAAGTGACTTCCTGCTGATTTGGGTCATAGTAGACATGTTTGGGGCCCCAACCCAAATGGGAAAAATGATTAAAAATGTTAGTACACTCCTTTTATGTTCAGTCCTTCTGTTCTCAACTGTTTAGATGACCTAAGGGGTTTGTAGGCAGAAGCTGATCTTGCAGGTTTCACTGAGGTTCCTGTCGGGGCATTGTGTAGAGCTGAGCGTTCCCAGTGACATTGGATTGCTGTGGTGGTTGCAGGCCCCCGATGGAGACAGCTATTGAGGAAGTCTGCCAGGCAGAATCAACTGGGTCACTCGTCCTCCTTGGTGCCTGATTCTGCTCTCTGCTGAGGATTCCGCTGTCCAGCCGTCCCCGGGCTCCCCTAGTGGACTCTTCGATTCTCCTGGAATGATAAGAACAGAGCCCTGCCCCAATCCCAACCCTAGGACAATTGCCCTCTTTTTTTTTTGTATGTGGGGGCTAGGTAGTACTTCTCCTGAAGCTAATTTGGCCTACTGACAACATACAAAGTGTTATCTTTCAATCCGGGTTAAAGAAGAAATCATTCTGTCACCTTGGAGCTAAACCAGCTCTGGTGTATATATTTTGAGATCCCAAAGGACAATCTGCCTGCATCGAGAAGGCTTTTTGTAAGTAGCCTCCAAACCTAGGTCCCCCCAAATCCCATGTGTGTGTCTCTGAACTCTAATTATTGGGATCAGCGACCAGTGTTTCCCATCTGAAGAGATCAAAGATGTGTTCCAACACTCCTGGATCGAAGTCTTTCTCTATTTAGATTTTGCCCTGCATCAGGCTGACCCTGAGTTCCAGGATCTGCCCGTTTCTGTCTCCAGTGTGCTGGGAGCTGGGACCAAGGGTGTACTCTTCTTGAATGGTGGGACCAAGAGTATGCACCCTCACCACCCCGCTCCGTATGACTCCAGAATACATAAGACCACCAACTCTACGGTGCTCCCCCCCCCCCCATCTCCGCTGAAGTCAAAAGAATGGGCCAATACCACAGTTCTCTTGTATTTTACCTTAGCTCCACGTCTTCTCTACACCTGGAGGTCTGCAAAACCAGGCCGAATGGCTGTATCCTCTGTTGCATTCACAGTGTTTCAGCCCTGCCCCTGCCTTTTTTTTTTTTTTAAGTTAATAAACTTATTTGTTTGTTGCTTCAGGTTACATCCTTATCATATTGTCCTCTTTTCCCGCTTCCAAGCCCCACCCTTCCATGCTCTACCCCCTGACCCTTCCGTCTTGTTCCTCTGGGGTGGAGTATCCCTGCCTAACATTCTCTCACCACAGATCAGGAGTCATATGAGGGCCAAGAGCCTCTTCATTCACCGGGGGCCTACGAGGCAGTACTGTCAGTGAATGGTGTCTCATTGCTACTGGGGGAATACTAAAAAAAAGACCAACAAACACACAAACCCACAAAAACAAAGAATATCAACAAAAAAAGAGAGGAAAAAGAGAAGGGAAAAGGAAAAAGAAAAAAAAAGAAGGAAAAAGAAAAAGATAAAAAAAAATTATGTCCTTTTTCCTTTTGATGTGTTTGTTGTAGTACAGATATCCTGTACGATATAGTTAAAATCCTACTATAAGGGAATAGATGCCATGTGCATCCTTCTGAGACTGGGTTAGCTCACTCAGGATGAGCTCCTCTAGATCCATCCATTTGGTTGCAAATTGCATGATTTCATTGTTTCTGATAGCTGAGTAATATTCCATTGTATAGATGTACCACAATTTTTTAATCCATTCTTCAGTTGAGGGACATCTGGTTTGTTTCCAATTTATAGCTATTACAAATAAGGCTGCTATGAACATAGATGAGGAGACTTCCCTATGTCTCCGTGAGAGGTCCTTTGGGTGTATACCCAGAAGTGGTATGGCTGGGTCCTGAGGCAAGGTTATTCCTAGATTTCTAAGATATCGCCAGATAGACCTCCATAGTGGTTGCACAAGCCTGCACTCCCACCAGCAATGGAGTAGGGTTCCCCTTTCTCCACACCCTTGCCAGCATGCGCTGTCATTTGAGCTCTTTATCTTAGCCATTCTAACAGGTGTTAGGTGGAATCTCAGGGTCGTCTTGAGTTGCATTTCTCTGATGATTAAGGATGTTGAACATTTCTTCAGGTGTCTCTCAGCCCTTAGGGATTCCTCCTTTGTGAATTCTCTATTTAGCTCCATCTCCAATTTTTTGATTGGATTATTTGGTTTCTTGGCATTTAGTTTCTTGAGTTCTTTGTAGATTTTAGATAATAGCCCTCTATCAGATGTGGGGTTGGTGAAGATTTTCTCCCAGTCTGTTGGTTGCCGTTTTGTTCGAATGCCAGTGTGCTTTGCTTTACAGAAGCTTTTCAGTTTCATGAGGTCCCATTTATTGATTGTTGATCTCAGATCCTGAGCTGTTGGTGTTCTGTTCAGGAAGTTGTCACCTGTGCCAATGAGTTCGAGGGTTTCTCCTACTTTTTCTTCTAGTATCTTTAGTGTGGCTGGCCTTATGTTAAGGTCTTTGATCCACTTGGAATTAAGTTTTGTACAAGGTGATAGGTATGGGTCTAATTTCATTCTTTTGCAAGTGGACATCCAGATGGACCAGCACCATTTGTTGAAGATGCTGTCCTTCTCCAATTGTGCGTTTTTGGCTTCTTTGTCAAAGATTAGTTGGCCATAGGTGTGTGGATCCATGTTTGGGTCTTCAATTCGATTCCATTGATCCACTGGTCTGTTTCTATACCAGTACCATGCTGTTTTTATTACTGTTGCTCTGTAGTACAGTTTGAAATCTGGGATGGTGATACCTCCAGATATTTTTTCATTGTATAGGGTTGATTTAGCTATTCTGGGCTTTTTGTTGTTCCATATGAAGTTGAGACTAGCTTTTTCCAAGTCTATAAAGAATTGTGTTGGTATTTTGATAGAAATTGCATTAAATATATATATTGCTTTTGGTAGGATAGCCATTTTTATTATGTTGATCTTACCTATCCATGAGCATGGGAGATCTTTCCATCTTCTAAAGGCCTCTTCCATTTCTTTCTTCAGGGGCTTGAAGTTCTTGTTATATAGGTCCTTTACATGCTTGGTTAGAGTTATCCCCAGTTATTTTATGTTGTTTGTGGCTATTGTGAAGGGGGTTGTTTCCCTTATTTCTTTCTCGGTATATTTGTTTGTTGTATAAAGAAGGGCTTCTGATTTTTTTGAGTTAATTTTGTATCCAGCCACCTTGCTGAAGTTGTTTATCAGCTGTAAGAGTTCTTTGGTGGAGTTTTTTGGGGTCGCTTATATATACTAACATATCATCTGCGAATAGGGATAATTTGAATTCTTCATTTCCAATTTTAATCCCTTTGATCTCCTTTAGTTGTCTTATTGCTCTAGCAAGGACTTCAAGTACTATATTGAAGAGATATGGTGAAAGTGGACATCCTTGTCTTGTCCCTGAGTTTAGAGGAAATGCTTCAAGCTTCTCTCCATTTAATTTGATGTTGGCTACTGGCTTGCTGTATATTGCCTTTATTATTTCTAGGTATGGTCCTTGTATGCCCGTTCTCTCCAGAACTTTTAGCATGAAGGGGTGTTGGATTTTGTCAAATGCTTTTTCTGCATCTAGCGAGATTATCATGTGGTTTTTTTCTTTCATCTTGTTTATATGGTGAATTACATTGATAGACTTTCGTATATTGAACCATCCCTGCATTCCAGGGATGAAGCCTACTTGATCATGGTGTATGATACTTTTGATGTGTTCTTGAATTCGGTTTGCTAGTATTTTATTAAGTATTTTTGCATCTATGTTCATGAGGGAGATTGGTCTGAAGTTCTCTTTCTTTGTTGGGTCTTTGTGTGGTTTAGGAATCAGAATGACAGTGGCCTCATAGAATGAGTTTGGCAGTGATCTTTCTGTTTCTATGTGGTGGAAGAGTTTGAAAAGTAATGGTGTTAGTTCCTCTTTGAAAGTCCGGTAGAATTCCGTGCTAAAGCCATCTGGCCCTGGGCTTTTTTTTGGTTGGGAGATTATTAATGACTGTTTCTATTTCCTTAGGTGTTATTGGGCTGTTTAAGCTGTTAATCTGATTTTGATTTAGTTTTGGTAGGTGGAATTTATCGAGGAAATTGTCCATTTCGCTTAGGTTTTCAAATTTAGTGGAATATAGATTTTTAAAGTAATGTCAGAATACTTTCTGGATCTCCTCAATGTCTTTTGTTATTTCTCCCTTTTCATTTCTGATTTTGTTGATTTGTGTTCTTTCACTTTGCCTTTTAGTTAATTTGGCTAGGGGTCTGTCTATTTTGTTGATTTTCTCAAAGAACCAACTCTTGGTTTCATTGATTCTTTGTATAGTTCTTTTTGATTCTAAGTTGTTGATTTCAGCTCTAAGCTTGATGATTTCCTGTCTTCTGCTCTTCTTGGGAGTGTTTGTTTCTGTTTTTTTCCAATTCACCCAGCTTAGCTGTTAGTTCACTAATATGAGCTGTCACAATTTTCTTTTTGAAAGCACTTAGTGCTATGAACTTTCCTCGTAGCACAGCTTTCAATGTATCCCATAGGTTTGGGTATGTTATGTCTTCATTGTCGTTGGATTTTAAGAAGTCTTTGATTTCCTTCTTTATTTCTTCCCTGACCCAGTGGTCATCCAGTAAGGAGCTGTTCAATTTCCATGTGTGTGTAGGCTTTCTGTTGATTCTTTTGCTGTTGAAGACCAGCTTTATTCCGTGGTGGTCTGATAAGATACAAGGTGTTATTTCAATTTTCTTGTATCTACTGAGACTATCCTTGTGACCAATTATGTGGTCGATTTTGGAGAAGGTTCCGTGGCGTGTTGAGAAAAAGGTGTTTTCCTTTTTGTTTGGGTGAAACGTTCTGTAGATATCTGTTAGGTCCATTTGTTCCATGATCTCTGTTAGACTCAATATTTCTCTGTTTGTCTTCTGTCTTGATGATCTGTCCTTTGCTGTGAGTTGGGTGTTGAAGTCTCCCACTACTATTGTGTTGTGATCGACGTGCGCTTTAAGTTTTAGAAGTGTTTCTTTTACGAAAGTAGGTGCCTTTGTATTTGGGGCATAGATGTTCAGTATTGAAATTTCCTCTTGATGAATATTCCCTTTAATGAGTATATAGTGCCCTTCTTTGTCTTTCTTCATTAACTTCAGTTGGAAGTCTGTTTTGTTTGATATTAGGATGGCTACTCCAGCTTGCTTCCTGGGTCCATTTGCTTGGAAAACCTTTTCCCAGCCCTTTACTCTGAGGCAGTGTCTATCTTTCGTAGCTAGATGTGTCTCTTGTATACAGCATAAGGAAGGGTCTTGCCTGCGGATCCACTCTGTAAACCTATGTCTTTTTATTGGGGAGTTGAGTCCATTGATGTTGATGGATATTAGTGACCTGGGGTTGTTATTTTCCATTAGTTTGGTATAGGTTGTGGTCCTGTTCCTCTTTTGGTTTAGTTGCTGATGGGTTTTCTATTCCCTTTGTTTTCTTGGGTGGAGTTTTCTTCTCTGGGTTGGGATTTTCCTTCTAGGATTTTCTGTAGGGCTGGGTTTGTGGGTAGATATTGTTTAAATTTGATTTTGTCATGGAATATCTTGTTTTCTCCATCTATGTTGATAGAGAGTTTTGCTGGGTAAAGTAGTCTGGCTGGGCACCTATGATCTCTCAGGACTTGTAGTATATCTGACCAGGCCCTTCTAGCTTTTAACGTTTCTGGGGAAAAGTCAGGTGTAATTCTGATGGGTCTGCCATTGTATGTGACTTGACCTTTTTCTCTTACAGCTTTTAATATTCTTTCTTTGTTCTGTAAATTTGGGGTCTCAATTATTATGTGGCAAGAGGAGTTTCTTTTCTGGTCTAATCTGTTTGATGTTCTGTAAGCCTCTTTGATTTTTATTGACATCTCTTTTTTCAGGTTTGGGAAGTTTTCCTCTATGATTTTGTTGAAGATATTTCCTGGACGTTGGAGTCGGGAGTCCTCTCTTTCCTCTATACCTATAATTCTTAGGTTCCGTCTTTTCATTGAGTCCCTGATTTCTTGGATGTTGTGGGTGAGAGATTTTTTAGCCTTTTCATTTTCTTTGGATGTTGTACTGATTTCTTCCACTGAATCTTCCAT
>CAJQZJ010032984.1:6731762-6763956 GCA_907164525.1 Lophiomys imhausi | reverse complement strand
TTGACCTTTTTCTCTTACAGCTTTTAATATTCTTTCTTTGTTCTGTAAATTTGGGGTCTCAATTATTATGTGGCAAGAGGAGTTTCTTTTCTGGTCTAATCTGTTTGATGTTCTGTAAGCCTCTTTGATTTTTATTGACATCTCTTTTTTCAGGTTTGGGAAGTTTTCCTCTATGATTTTGTTGAAGATATTTCCTGGACGTTGGAGTCGGGAGTCCTCTCTTTCCTCTATACCTATAATTCTTAGGTTCCGTCTTTTCATTGAGTCCCTGATTTCTTGGATGTTGTGGGTGAGAGATTTTTTAGCCTTTTCATTTTCTTTGGATGTTGTACTGATTTCTTCCACTGAATCTTCCATGCCTGAGATCCTGTCTTCCATCTCTTGCATCCTATTGTTGATACTCACAACCGTAGTTCCTGTTCTCTTCCCTTGGTTCTCCACTTCCTCTTTTAACTCTGACTGTGTTTTCTTTATTGTTTCTATTTCTATTTTCATGTCTTGTATGGTTTTGTTCATTTTGTACATTTCCTTCTCCAGCTTGCTTGTTTTTGTATGAAAATCTTTCATGGCTTTTTCCTTTTCCTGTTCAAGCTCTGTCACCTTGGCTTGGAGCTCTTTAATGGTGTTGTTCCTTGTTTTGATTTGTAGAATTGTGGCTTCTTTGAATTCCTTCATAGATTTAAGTTCTTCTTGCAGGGACTCTATCACTTTCCATAATGCAGAATTGTCAATGTGTGGTCTTCCGAATTGGATGAGCTAGGATGATTCTGCTTTGTTGGAGTCATAATTCCTTGATTTCTATTGTTTTTTTGACCTTTCGCCATTGGATGCATTTAGCTGTCTGTTTTCTGTGCCTGGAACCACAGTGGATGATTTGGTGCAGGGGACGAGTTACTTGGCTATCTGTCGTTGCTTACAGGGGGATTTCAAGGTCACTGTGGTTTTAATCACCTGAAACACTGTGAGCTGGTGCAGCCTATTCCCAGGTTGTGAGTAATGGATCAGGATTGTTTCACTGCTCCCAATTCAGACTTCCCTATGTTGCACTCTGAGTTATCAGCCTGTAATGGTTCTGATAGTATGGGCCTGTTTGCCTAGGCACAGATTCTGTGGGCTTTGTTTGTTGTCACGGAGGCTGACAAGGTCTGGCTCCACACCTAATATGTCTGGATTTCCCAGGATACAGCTATGGACCCGATTTCTGGTTTCTCTCTAGGCTTCTCGCCATAGGGCTGGACTCTGTGCCTGATTCCCTTCCTGTCTGCACCGCCACAGGTCCCGTGGGTTCCCCAAACCCCGGATCCTCCGGCTGCCTGAGTGGACCTCTCGTCCCAGCAGCTCAGCCGTGGGTGCATGGATTCCTGGCCCCGCCCACGCCTGTCTCTCTCCCCAGATGACCTGCCGTGGGTTCGCGGGTATTTGGCCCTGCCAGCCATGCTCCCTCCCCAGCTGCGCTATCGTGAGTGTGCGGGATTCAGCCCCTCCCTCTCGCCTTTGTGTTCCCAGCTTCCCACGCTCTCTCGGAACCTCCCGCCCTCCGCTTCACGAGTGGCTGCGGACCACCCGCTGAGCCCCCTGTTTGTTCCTTGCTAAGCCTTCCACTATCTCGCAAAGATTTTTAAGTGGGTATAAGTTCAACCTGACGTGTGGGGAGCCCAATATGCCAGCGATCTATGGCCAAGTGGACCCTGATTCTGCCTGCTATAAGTTGGGATCGATCTTACCAGGCGCCTCTCCAAATGGGAGTTACCGAATCCCGGGTTTAGTGGCTGTGAGAGATGGGGAGAGCCTTGCCCTGGGACTTTTAACAGTCCCTTGGGAGCTGTGAGTGTTCCCGGGGGGGGGGGGTCTACCCCCTCTGGTTTTTGCACAGTTCCCAATAACTCTGTTTTTTATGGCTCTTTTTTCCCCGCGTTCAAAATGCGTCAGTGTAGGTCGCCGCCATCTTGGCCCGCCCAGTCTGTATTTTTCATTGTATTTTTCTTCAAAAGCTTTTTCTGAGATAACAGGGTAAATTTTCTTCAGAAAAAGTATGTCTTTTTACAATGTTCAGTTTATTTCAGCAATTCATGGTCAGAACCAATACACCTTTAAAAGGTTTTTAAAATAAAGACAGAATGGGGGAAATGTTAATTCTATTTCATTGCCAGTTTTGATAAGTACTGTCGAAACACCCTGCAGAGTGTCCATAGGATAAGATGATGCCTCGAGGCTAGCATAGTTCAGATTTTCCCTGGTGCTCAGAAAATTGGTAGAAACTGAAATGAAGTATTCTTTATGCCCATTCCGTCCTTAAGGGCTAGTTTTACTTTAAAAAGGTGCTCTTATGTAAAGATTCAAAGTAGGTCATCCTTTCTAGCAGCCCATTGCCTACCAAGGCTCACAAAGAAGCTAGTAAGAAGGGCCAGCCTGGCTGTGCCTTTCAGGAAGTTATATTGTGGGTATTTGACTAGTTTGCAAAAAATATATAGTGAATACACATTTTTTTAAATAAGAAGTGTCACAATATTTTTTTTATAATGTGTGATCAAATGCTTTCAAATAGATAGGGAAATATAAAATCAACTCATTAAACATTATCTTTGAATATTCTGGATTTACTGAGAATCGATTGGGTTGGGATTACTGCCTAAACCAGAGTGATGTCTATTTGTTTTTTGGAAGCAGGTAAGTCGACAGCCTAGCTCTGCCAAGACAGGGTAGGCAAGTCCTTCATAATTCCTGCTCTACAATCAATGTCTGTTAGAAAAACGGTGCCAAACAGCTGAAGATTCATGCTGTACTGCATGGAGAGAAAATGGGAACAGAGAAAATGACACTGGTATGTCATTTCTTAGTTTTGGAAGCTGCAGGCCCTACACATCCTATATAATCAGATATATTTATCCCTCTCAGGTCTCCAAGGTTGTTGAAAACTAGATAGCTAGAGTCTCATAGTTAAATTTTGAGTTGTTTAGGAATCAAGAGGGTGTTTTGGATCTAAGAAGATGTTTTTAAAATTGTGATGCAAGTTAGTGTGAAAGCTGAGTTGTATATAGAACTTTAAACTCATGGAGATGGTTAGATAGTAGAATGTTAAAGTCAGGTGTCAAATACATATGGACTGGACATTGGGAATATATGCTCAGCCATATAACTCTCAGAATTGTGGCCTATTTATTTCTGTTGTTTTGTATTGTATTAATTTTTATAAGAGAAAGAACCATTTGTTGGACTGAAAGGGGGAGCTGCTGCAGGGAAAAAGATATACCTTAAACTTAAAAAAAAGGTAGAGGATGGGGGGGTTGAGTGGGGAGAGAGTGGGAAGTTGGGGCTGGAGGGGGGAGTAGGGAGGGGATTGTGATTGAGATGTAACTTGAAGGAAAAAAAATTAAATTAGAAAAAACCCTGAAGATTATTAAAACAACCCAAAGTAGCATTCTAAACCATCAATGTTCTTTATCTCTTTGTTGTTTCTATCATAATAAAGCCAGCACTCTCTGTCAGATGCTTGAAAACCTTGCAAGTATGGACTCAACAATTCCTCTCACTATTATGAGGCAGAGCCAGCCATTGTGTGTATTTTGTAGATTGGGGAATATTAAGGCATCAAAATAAGATTATCAGGTTTCAATTATTCCAAGAAGAGCTGAGATTCCTAACTAGGCTATTACTTTTTAAAATTCTTATCTCTTAACTAAACAATCTGAAGATATGCTAGAGAGCATTGATATTGACATAGATTCTGCTACATTTCCTTTATTTACTCAAAGTGATATATGTACATAGGTTCATAAGTTTTATAATAGAACCCGAAACCTTATTCCTGCTGAATAAATGTAACTATGTTTTTTTCTTTTCTATATAAATCTTAAAAAGAAGAACCTGTTTATCTTTTTCTGTGACTGAAGATGGGACACCATGTGTCATACATGCTGGGTAAGTACAGCATTGCTATGATCTTCATACCATCCTCTCATTCTTTAAAAATATATTTTATTTAATATTTGATACTTTTATACAACTATCAGTTGCCAGCAGCATCTTTCCTAAAAGTCGGACTTCAGACCTGTCTCCCACATTTCATCTGATCTTAGTTGTTCCAGGTCTTATTTATATACGCTATCAGAACCACTGTGAGTTCCTAAGTGCTCATTATTTTTAACTTTGTGATATATTCTGCTTTTTATAGAGGAATTCCTGCTTTTATGTCATATTGTCATGCACTCATCCACTTCTGCCATCCCTCTAACAGTATTTAAGCATTTTTGTTCAATTAGTATTCATATGACATCCTTCAGTGTAAATCTATTGTCTGGGTAGGTTAAAGATTGCATTTTCATTCCTATACAACTTTACTTTCCCCCAATGTTGTTAATTGTCACATTCTATTTTCTTAGATGTTTACCTGCTTTCCATTAATCCTATGTCAATATCTTTCCAAAACTTTAATTTACTTGCAATATATTAAAGCTCATAGTCCTTATGTCAAAGTTTTTTTTTCTTGTGCATGGAGCCCTCATCGCCTTGCTGCATCAAAATGACCTTTCAATTTAATGTACCAGACAATCTTCCCATGGTGTTGCCAGGAAACTGCCTCAATCTCATTTCATTGTTGTCCTCTCTCTTAATATTTTTTCCTGTGCATAGTCAAACTTTCATCCCCATCCAGGAACTTGTTGTTAAGAGCTTCTGGTACGATACATTTTATAGAATATTTTAAATATGCAATATAAGGAATTAATATTTCTTTTGAGTCTGTCTTACACATCAGCATGTTCGTAAGCATAAGCATCAGATTTATGTGTGCTCTTTAATTTACACACAGAAGCACACACACACACACACACACACACACACACACACACACACACAATTTGTGCTCCAGAGAGAAGTCATACAAGCACATTGTAACTCTGAGATAAAGGAGTTGATAGCCAAAAGACACCAAGAGAATGGAATGTAGGTAAGGTAGCAACTCATAAGAGAGCTATTTATAAGCACAGATTTACAAAATTGTGTGTCATGGCTCAAAAATCCACCAATAACCAAACTCAAACTGAAAATAGAACAATAATACAGGATCAAAACCACTAAAAGCGTGGCATGCTAATACTAGAACGTATTATGCATATGACAGCATCAATGTGAGAAATACTTCCAGTTAGTCTAACCATAGTTATGAAAAAATATCACAACAAAATATAATATATAATGAGTTATAAAGATCTAGGAGGCACATCTATCTTGTGGGAGACATTGCCATCAGTAATGAGGACCTCCATTATTATTCATACTATGTAAGGTATTTCCCTACTTCTCTAGTAAAACATCATTACCAAGGCTATGAATCAAAAAATAGTTTATTTTGGTTTATGGTTTAAGAAGGAAAACAGCCCCTGGTGGCATAGAGGCTAGAGATGGAAGATATGAAATTACGTCATAAATCACATGCACAAAACAGAGAGCCATCAAGGAATGGAGGATAGCTTTTAAATCTCGAAGACTGACTCAGTGATGTACTTCAATCAGCAAGATAATACTCCTAAACCAGCAAACATCTGAGTATATGGGGGAATCCACCACTGAGACCTTCTTCAGAGATGTTTGCTAGTTTTATTAATTCATTTACTCATTCATTCATTTACTCGAATGCAGTAAAGGGAATGGAACACAAATCCCCAAACGAAGGATGATTTATTATTATAGTGTTAAAATGAGCTAGTCTCAGAATAGCTATGCTGAATATTAAAGGTCAAGAAAACATAAAAGTTATGTTTGTGGCTATCCTTATGTAAGTTGATATGAAATGCAAAGTAAAACAGTGACTAACTTTAGAAGCCTCTCTGAAGTTTGGGGAGAAAAAAAAACGGGTAGAAAAAAGGACTTAAGAAAAAATGAAGGTCAGTGGAATACTATTCAGCCATCAGAAACAACAAAATCATGCAATTTTAAGCCAAATGGATGGAACTAAAGAAGCTCACCCTGAGTGAGCTAGCCCAGACTCAGAAGGATGCCCATGACATCTATTCACTTATAATTGGATTTTAGCCATATAATACAGGATAACTGTATTACAACGAATGCACCAAAGGGAACATGAACATAGCCTTTTGTTCCTATCAATGAGACACTTTTCCCTAGTGGTGCTGCCTTGTAGGCCCCCAGTGTATGTGGAGGCTCTTGGCCCTGATATGAATGCTAAATTGGGGCGGAGGACTGTTATGTAGGGACACTCCACTCCAGAGGAGTGGGATGGAAGGGATATGGGGTAGAGGGTGGGAGGGCAGAACTGGGAGGGATGAAAGAGGACACTGTATGGAGATGTAACCTGAAGTGATAAAAAAAGAAAAGAGAGAGAGAGAGAGAGAGAGAGAGAAAGAGAGAAAGAAAGAAAGAAAGAAAGAAAGAAAGAAAGAAAGAAAGAAAGAAAGAAAGAAACAATGAAGAGGGGCTGGAGAAATGACTCAGAGGTTAAGAGCACTGACTGCTCTTCCAGTGGTCCGGATTTCAATTCCCAGCAACCACATGGTGGCTTGCAACTATCCGCAATGAAATCTGGTGCCCTCTTCTGACCTGAAGGTATACCTGCAGACAGAACACTGTATATATAATAAATAGATAAATCTTTATAAAAGAAAAATAAATAATGAAGGAGCTTCTAAGTAATAGCTAGGTTCGTTATCAAGATATGGATGAAGCTCTTTAATATATAAGATGAGGGCATACTTTCAATTGAACATTCAGAGCTATAAATTATAATTATATTTGTTAGTTTTCCATTAATTTTTATATTTGAGTTTTTGGTTTTATGACATTATTTCTTTTTAAATCTATTTGTTTTAGTTGGCTTTTTTTTTTTTTTGTTTTACGTCATTTCCTATTCTATAGACAAGGTGAAACAGCTGAACTAATTAGAGGGGACTTGTCTCCATTTCTATTTTATATTTTGAGATGATAAGACTACATGATACTCAAAACAATTTTAAAATTACATAATAGATATTTTCACTCTCAGCCACATCTGTCATTCCATCATATACCTCTTAGTAACAAATATCACTTATCAGCATGGGAAAATTAATGAATAGCTTCTGGATCATAACCTATAAGCCACTTTTTTTCCACTGATTTTAAGATAGATACTGTAAAAAGCAGAAGTGAAAACAATGAACAAATGTCAAGTGACCTTCTGTCTAACTGAAGTAAAGACACAAATAAGAATTGTGACATCATGATCAGATTCAGGAGTAATGCTCAAAAGAAGGGTTCCTAGAAAGACAAATCTCACTTTTATAACAGTAACCTCTGGTTATATTTGACAGGAACAAAAACATGGCCAAGTGCTATGATACCTTACTTCATCAGGGGCATTTCTGAAGTTCTACCAGCTATCCTCACTTGCCATCATGACCAGTTGCAGTACTACACAGAAATGTCTACGATGGCTCAAATTGTCTTTTCAGAGGAAACTGCTACTTATGCAGAAGAATGGAAAGGATCTAAGAAGAATTCACTTCTCTCTTCTAGACATGCAGAAGGATTGCACTCTCTTGTTTGTTTGGTGGTATAACCATGTGACTCACTTTGACCATAGAAATAGGCTTCTAAAACATGCCTCTTTAAACATTTATTTTTAGATTTATTTTATTCTTATCAGTTCTTTGCCTGCACTTACATCTGTATTGTCTGTATACAACATGCATGCCTGGTGTCTTAGTAAGTGGTGAGCCACCATTTGACTGCTGGGAATTAAATGTGGGTCTTTTCTGAGAATAAATATTCTTTTATATATATATATATATATATATGTACTTTATTTTTTTTCTTTGAGTTACATCTCAGTCACAAACCCTTCCCTATTCCCCCCTTCCTGTCCCACCCTTCCCCCCTCTTCCCCCCAACAGCTTCCCTTTTCAATCCAACAAATGGTTCTTTCTCTTATAACAGTAAATTCTATACAAAACAGCAGAATTAACTATGTCACATTTATGAGAGTTAAATAGCCCAGTATACCTTCCCAATGTCCAGTTCATACATATTTGACCCCTGACTTTAACCTTCTACCTTCTAACCATCTCCATGAGTTTAAAGTTCTAAAACTGACTTAGCTTTCATACTAACTTGCATCACTATTATAACCATCTTCCTAGATCTAGAACGCCCTCTTGATTCCTAAACAACTCAAAATTTAGCTATGAGACTCAAGCTGTCTATTCTTCAACCACCTCAGAGAGCTGAAAAGGATAAATATATCTGATTATATAGGAAGTGCAGGGCCTGCAGCTTCCAATACTAAGAAATGACAAACCAATGACTACCTGGACAGTTCCCATTTTCTCTCCATACATTCCAGCATCAGTCTTCAGCCTTTTGGTCCTGTTTCTCTGACAGACATTTATTGTAGAGCAGGGATTATGAAGGACTAACCTACCCTGTCTTGGCAGAGCTAGGCTGTCGACTTCCCTGTTACCAAGTTTTGTCCTTTTTGGACAGCAGTCTGTCTGCAGTTGAAGCGAGGAGTTTTTACATGCCAAGAGATAGGCTTGCCACTAATTCAACCATCTCACACTAGCCACATTTGAATAGATCTTTGTATATTGATACAAAATTAAAGGTAACGCTTCCTAATGGTATCGTACCTAGAGATACTTAAATGAAATGTGAAGCTCTGGCCTCTTGATACCAACCGTCTTAAACTGTTTAGGATAGTTAAGAAAAACAAACTCCTAGTCATGCATGCTTGTCACCTGGTTAGCTACTATGACAGTCTATCACAGATATTCTCTAAGCTACTCAGTAATCAAGTTGTTAAGAGACAAGCAACATTTGCTTATCTAAATACAAGAGATAGATAGGGCATCTTCAAAAACCCCAAGAGATCTGCAGAATATGGCATTCAAAGATGTGGTCTTAAATTAAGATTTTTTTTTGATATCGTGACATATCAGCTCCTGACAGCACCCCCTATTCTACTCCAAGTAGAAGATAAGCATCGGAGAATAAATATTCTTAATCACTGAGTTAACTCTCCAGTGCAATGATAGTTCTTTCTTTATTTAAATTTTTGAGACAATATTTCTCTTTGTAGCCCTGACTGTCCTGTATTCTTGGAACTCACTCTATAGACCAGGTTGGCCTTGAACTGAGTGATCCACCTGCCTTTGAATCCTGAGTGCTAGGATTAAAGGAGTGTGCCATCACCACCTGACAATATATGCTTTTAACGTGAGGGCTAAAGTTATACTTTAAGCTTAGATTACTGTATGAGATCTATAAGAGAAAACAAAAATCCTCTAACTAGTAAGCTCCACTTGCCCAATGAGGGAAAACATAGGGAATGTTGGGAGCTGTTGTATATGCAAGATAACAACTCATGTTTTTGTTTCTGTAAACAAGGTTGATTGTACCAACTGCACAGGATATTTTGACCATATGTAGGCAGGAGGTACCTAGGCAGAAAAAATGTCAGTATGTATCCTTGGCCCTGACTGGACAAAGGCTGGAAGTAGATAGTGTTGTGGATCTTGCCTTTATAAACCCTATCTAATGTAATCTAGGTGTACATTAGGAGTGCCCGGTATGACCTGGCCACTGTCCATTCTCCTAGCCAGTACTTAATAAAACTTGCTTCATATTTGACTCAAAAATTTTGGCAGTGTTCTTATTTTCAACCAATGTGTTAACACTAACTCTGCTTCCCATGTTTTCTTCTTCTCTCCCTGGTTTTTTTCCTTCTCTATTGATTATTAGTTTTACTTTCATTGGTCTTCATATAACAAAATCATAAGATTTCTTATTCATAGCAAAGATACAATAAATTTTACTAAACTGGGAGTAAAAGTAAATTAGGTATGTTTACAGTCAAGAATATAAAATTGTTATTAATGCATATATTAGGAATTTTGATTTAATAAAGTGAATTTTTGATTATATCTCTAAATATATACATTTTATTTTTTACAATATATTTACTAAAATCCTGATAAATGGTAAATAGTTTTAATAATAAATTGCTATTAAAATGGAATTTTAAAAATTACTCTAAGTTTACATGGGAAATTAAATACTTATACATTTGGCAAGTGCCTCTATGCTCAGTCAGAACATGTATGTGAGCATATGTATAAGTACATATATGTTTATATGAGTGGGGTCATATGTATTACTTTTTCAATCATAGAATTTAAAACATTTTTATAAATCACATAAAATTTAAAAAGTGATTAGAGTAAAGATCAAAATTTAAAAGTAATTTACTTGTAATCAAGTCTTAACTCTAACATTGTGTAGCATGAGGCAGGGGAGATTTTTTGGCTAATTTATCTGTTTTACAGGTTTCTTGTGTGTAATATTAATATTGTAATAGGTGTAAACTGAAAGTGTTTTTTTTTTCATAAACCTACTTTGCACAGTCAAAATCTAGGTCATTTAGCTTTTAACAGTTTCATGTCCAACATCATGTTAAGTACCTCTAATGAGTGCTATTTAATAGCTTATTGTTGTGTGTTTTGTACTATACACCTCATATAGTACCATTAATGATGATTTCCTTGCCCAGTATTCAGGGAAAATAATATTGTAACAAATGTCCTTACATATAATAGCAGTCAACAATTAGCTAGAAAGATTCCATGCAATAAGGACAATAGGCTGGGGTAATCAAACCAGACCCTTCTGTTTTGTTTTTTTTGTTGTTGTTGTTTGTTTGTTTTTTTCAAATCTTTTGAAGATGAATGTCAAGGTCACTACTCATTAGATTCAGATTGTCTAGTTTGAATTTCTGTAATATTGTGAAAATCATGAGTGTCATTTTCCAACATATAATTTCCAAACATGCAACACTGAAATTCTGTAGTAATTATTCATATAAAAAATAACACATCCTAATGCATTTAGCAATTTTTATT
The DNA here is from genome assembly GCA_907164525.1 of Lophiomys imhausi. Lineage (NCBI taxonomy): Eukaryota > Metazoa > Chordata > Mammalia > Rodentia > Muridae > Lophiomys > Lophiomys imhausi. The sequence continues at coordinate 6,753,067 of CAJQZJ010032984.1, read as the reverse complement.
ACTTGAGTCAAAAATCTAGGATAATATTTTTTATTATGATACAGGCACATCCTTACTATTTTTCTACTTGATTTTTTTTTATTTTGAGACATTATTTTGTGTAGTCCAGACTGACCTTGAATCTACTCTTTAGTAAATATTTTCAATCCTTCTTTCCCCACCTGTCCTTAGACTATAAGCATGCTCAACCATGGTCAGTCCATGTGGTGCTTGCAATCATACCTAGGGCATGCTACAGAAGCACTATGCCAATTGAGCTACATTTTCATTACCCATAGTGTTTTATGACAACATATCATGAAGCTACAAGTTCATGAGAAGTAACGTGATGAACAGATTAGAGAAAGGAAGAAGCTAAACACTGGAACAATGAAGACAACTCGGAACTTCTATCATAGGTAAAGATTATCAGTGAACATCTGGGCCATTCATTTTTTTTTAATATTTTATTTTGTTGAGTAAATTCCTAGTGGCAGAATATTTAGTGAAATATTGTATGTAGGATATGTGATATAATTCCTAACCTAAATTAAATAACAAATTCAAATAAATTTTGCTGATCTTCAGAAACACAATAGCCAATTACTACTACAAATACACAGGCACTAGTCAATACCAAACAATCTACTGAATAGCCCAAATTGTAATTAGGAAAATTGTGCCCCATGGTACACTGTTGATTAAGTTTTATTGGCTTACCTTTTATGTGAATATATGTGTGTGAGTGTGTGATTGTGTGTGTGGATGTGTGTATTATAATTTCCATACTAAAGCAAATTCTACTATTAGAAAAAAAAATAATACAATGGCCTAAAATTGAAATCAATAAACCTTTTTTTCTCCATAATACAGTAAACCACATTTCACATGATTTACTGTGGATGACATGTGTAAAAGGTGAAAATGAGATATATGAGTGAAATTCTACCATTTCTGTGAAGATTTTATCTTTTGAAATTCTCTTTTGGTTTTTTTTAATATTTTATTCAATTTTAATTTTAATTTTTTGAGAAGACTATGGCAGAAAGAAGCCATAGGCTTTCCCTGTCTAGAAAGAACCTTCCTACTACTTTTGGTTTTATACCTTTGGAGAGACATATCCAGAAGACACAATTTGATAAATGAAGCTTGCCACCATAAACTGCCACCACAAACTTTTTAGAGAGCAAAGGAGTCTATGGTCCCTTCAAATTATTTGCCCTCTAATGATACCTAATTTACATTCAGGAATTAAGTAAATAGGCTTATGCATCAATAAATCATGCTTTTTAGCCTAGCATTGCATCTCAAATCTGAGGTGAACATAGCAGCTAGTGAAGCTTAAGGCAAATTTAAATCCCTTGTTTGTTTAGAAATATTGAAACTTCTATATAATTAAAAAATAAAAACACCAGCATTCCAGTTAGAACTGAAAACGAGAACAGTTATCATTTATAATTTCTGAATCTCTCTCATACACACAACAAAGACCTACGGCCAAACTTCATCTAGTAGATAAATATAGTCATTTTGCTACCCCAGCTTCCAAGACAAGTAAGTAAGACAGATAGAGAAGACTCTGTGAATAGTTCTCATCCCTTTCCTTGTTAAAGCAGTACTGCACCTTCTCAGCCACTGTCTGTGAAAGTGCTCTCTAGTTTATAATGGAAGCAGGCAGCTGGAGCTGCAAACATGAGAGAGAGAGAGAGAGAGAGAGAGAGAGAGAGAGAGAGAGAGAATTAGAAATGGGATGAGGCAATAAACATTTTAAAACACCATTTAATTAATTTTTGAGAATTTCTTACAATGTACTTTGAATATATTCACCGCTTCCAACATCCCTCTCATAAGCAGTCTCTACACCCTCTCATGCTTTCCCATCCTAATTTGAATTTTCTTTTCAGTTTTTCATTTGTTTATACATCCATTACAGTTGTTGTTGTTCAGCTGGTCTTGGGGTGCAGGAAGGCAACTCACAAACTAGTCTCTACTTTCACACTGTTTCTTCAAAGGTGTCTATGTAGTAAACAACCATGGGAGATCAAGTTAATGTCATCTTGAAGAGAAAGAGAATATTGTATTTGATGTTTTTCGTCTCTCATTATTGAGCTCTGATATGCCAGAAAAATAAGTCGATACTATCTATATATCATGTGTATTTTGATACAAAACAAGTATATTCAGAAATAAATACAATGTTTCCATGTTTTGTGTGTGTGTGCATTTTTATGTGTGTGTGTGTTTATGTGTGTGTCTGTGTGTGTTGATAGGTCAGGACAAATTTCTTAGCCAATTATCTTGCTTCTAACTTACTGTCTTGCCTCCTTGAAGTCTACCTAAAATAAAAACTTCTCTCTATATCCCAAGAGCCACACCAGTCTATGAGTATAAATATAAATAAGAAATAGACTTTTTGGCACATGTTTGCTAAGGAAAACAACAGTTTAGTTTTTATCTATTGGGCCCATATTCTCCCCACTATAGGCTTTTTAATCAATTTACTGGTATTAGGAATGTATTCCTTCCTGTAGAGTGGTCCTCAAATCCAAACACAGGTTTGTCTTACTGAAATTCCATCACATATTTTCATGTTTCTGGGGATATGATTTAGTGGAAGAACACTATCCTTGTATGATGAAGGACATAAGTCTGATCACCTGCACCAACATATATTTTCCATACTGGAAGTAATGGTATTGAGATGAATGGAAATCAGTAGTATTTTTCCCTTCATTTTTGTTTGTGTTTTTATTTTTATTTATATATAAATATAAATATATATTTTAGTAAATATACATATTTACTACAGTCTTACTCTATCTATATGTGATTGTCGTGATCCTCTTCCTACTTCAACTTTCCAAGTATGAGTATGACAAATATGCACTAATATGCTCAGTTAAACTTGTTTTCAGTAGTGTTGTAAAAAACCTTTACTTATATAAACTTTCAAGACCTTGTTTTAGAAGTTGATATACAATAAATTTAGTTTGGAACAATTGTTAAAAGATACAACTTCTACCCAAGTGGCTTTATCATGTCATTTTCTATTAATTATACAAATTATAATTCTTTTTTACCAACTACAGATAAGTCTAGACCACAGTTATGTATAAAAACTTTTAAAAATTAAGTACAAATTCACATATTATTATATCAGTAGGGATATCTCAAATCTTCTCAAGTTGGTAATATTCATGAATAAAACATCTCATAATTTAAAATTACCTAATGACCATATGCTATATACTCTGTTGCTGTCCAATCAAATTCTTGAAAAGTTTTCTTTCTAAAATAATCATTATGCCTGAAGACTCACAGTATTCAACACATTAATTTTAACACCATTAAGACTAGTTACATAAGTATAAACTATATGTCATATAACTAAAAAAACAACAGCTTGCAATCTAATACTGAATTGTAGTTTTTCTGGAGAGTGTTACCTAAATGATAAGAACTGAAATCAAGAATGATTTATATTAAGGGCAAAGTACCCAAATAATTCAACAGCACTTAACTATTTAATATATTTAATGTTATTTGTCAGGTATATAGGCATAAATTGTTTCTTTTCCAAATGATTATGATTAACTAATGGAGTTGATTTACATAATACATCTAACACGTACAAAAATGAGATGATAGGCAATTTTATTAGTATCTATGAAATGACCTAAAATTAAAAGAGATATTCCAAAACTAAAATTAGTTGCAATTAGTATACTATTATCAGCAGAACACTGAAAGGTATGAGCATGAATCACACAATGCTTGACAAAAAAAAAAAAAGAAGATTCTTAAGATATACTAGGAGAAGTAGCAATCGTTTAAAACATCAATTTGTTTTGTTTCTTGTTTATGTTAAGTGAAAATCAATCCTGAGTATAAAACAAATGTAATATGACTTAGGAAAATGACTTTGAACTTGTAATCTTCTCACTTGCCAATCTTAACAAAATTATAAACATCGTGTAAGAAAACTTGTGGAAAAAAGGTATGGAAAACTATTGTACTACTTTCCACATTAGAAAACAACAGAATTTATGTCAAAATGTAACCATAAAATGCTTCAGTACATTATAGATCTAAGAAGGGAGAAATCTGAGGTTTGCAAATTGACATTATAGTGGAAAATGATTTCATATAGATCCCTTGTACTTCTTTTTGTTTTCAAAGTATATCCAAACAACCTTCTGTTTCCTACATCTGGAAAGATGCCCTGTGGCATGCAGTTATAAAAAGTAGCTTGCCCTCTACAAAAAGGGCAGGTTGTGTAATAACCTGTGATGTGCAATCATTTGAAAAAATGACTGACATATTTGCTGCTATTCCAAAGATTCAGAACCGGTAAGCTCATGACTGTATTCCTACAAGATACTCTCAGAGTAATACATTCACTGCATGGCCTTCTTTACATTTTTATTTGGCAGGTGAGACTCACAACAGAAATATATGAGAACACTGACAATATTTTCAATAAACTATCCTTTCTTTCTGAACCAGGGGTTTCTAATCTTCAGCTTACATCCATGAAACTGTGATGCTTCATCAATTACTAATTCACCACAGCTTTCTACAGAGGTAACTTCATTTGAACAATACCTATAAGTTAGTATTCCTGAAGCCTGGATCAATTTTGTACTAATACAAATTTTGGATATTATACATATGAACTACTGTCTTCACAAAGGCAAAAGTCCAACTAAATTTGTAATCAAAGCTGTGTGAAGCAAAAATAAATAAATAAATAAATAAATAAAGATATATCTTAGTGGTTTTAAATCAAGAAAATTTGTGGAAAGTCTACATTAAGTACTAGAATGTCTATATACATTAAATTCATATACATTATATATGAATTTAAACAAAGACATTCCAACTTTCAAATGTTTATAAATCTAATAGATGACAAGGTCATATAAAAATTACCAAACTCCTTGGTCAATATCACTTTCTATTAATTCTGCTGGCATTTACGTGTGTATTAGTAACATTTCTATGGTAATGGTAAAAAACATCATGAGCAACCAACGGTTATAGAAGAAAGACTTTATTTGGGCATAGGTTTTCTGAGGTTTAGAATCAATAATGGTGTAATAATAAATGGAGGCAGAATCAAGAAGCTGCAAACTCACATTATAAACCAATATGAGAATACCAACTTCCACGTACAAATTTAGGCTTTACTCAGTGTTCAATTTCTTTGAATAGACAACATCACTGAGGGAACACTTATAAGAGAAAGCATTTAACTTGTGTTTGTTTACAGTTATAGAGGTTTAGTCCATCATCAGAAGGTAGACTTGGTGTAGGAGAAGTAGCTGTAAATTCTATATCTGGATTCATAGGCAATGAGTGGAGAAGATGCAGCCTAGCTTGGCTCTTGAAACATCAAAGCCCACCTTCAGTGACGCACTTCTGCCAACAAGACCAAACTTACTCCAACAAGGCCAAACCTCCTAATCCTTCTCAAATTATACCACTCCATGATTTATGCATTTAAATATTTGTGCATATGAAGACTGTTCTTATTCCAACTGCAACAAGAAATTATAGAAAAAATTTCAAAGAAACAGAGGGAGCATGAGGTAAAATAAAAAGGTATATCTAATAATAAAAAATGGTTTTATCCTATACGTTATTTACAAGTTTACATAGTTCTAGTGTGAGTGCATATGCTTTAGGTGAGCTGTAGTTATAAAAATTCTTAAACTCTGAAAAATTATTTTACTTACATATAAACAAATATAAATGTTAAGATAATTGTACATTAGACATTCTCTGTTATTTACACTGTAAATTTATAATAAAATGTTCTAACTTAGACTTCTTGAAAAAATACTGTGGTAAATTTTATTTTGTTTCATGTTATAAGCTGACAAATTAGTAAAATAGTTTAGTTCAGGTGGCTTTTCTGAAGTGACAGTTTTGGAGACTGTGGAGGACTTGGTTCAGATAAGCATGTGATTCAATGTATTCTACCAGGATTAGATTCAGTGGGAGAGTGGAAGAAAGCTGTCAGTTATGAAATCAAATGGGCCACAGAAAAATACAAAAGGAAGACAAACAGTGAATTTATAGTGGTAAGCTTTGACTACTGAACATATGATTTAGTATGGCAAACAGAGCAGGATAGTGGCTTGTGATGACTGTGAGAACTGCAATTATGGCTTCAAGAAAGTAGCTCCTTCCATATTGCAACTTGTAGTTTCATAAAATATTAATGAATGTTGAGGTTTTAATTGTGTTTCCTGTTGTTGTGATAAAATACTCTGACAAAACCAATTCTATGGAGAAAGTGTTTATTTTGCTTTTACGTTCAGATTATAGTCTATCATTATGGGGAAGTAAAAGAACAGGAATTTGAAGCATCTAATTACATTACATCCAGAGTCAAGGTAAACAAGCAATGAATTACTGGAAGAATTCTAGTGCTCAGCTCATGTTCTCTAATCATAGACAAACCATGGTTTCCTGTCAAGGGAATGGTCCAGTCCCAAGTGTGTACATATTCACACTAATCAAGACAATTACTGACAGACATTTTCTTAAGCCAACTTAATTAAGACAAGCCTTTAATGAAACTCCATTCCCTAATGATTTTATGGTGTATCAAGTTGACAAGCAAAACTATCCATGGTAACCCTATCACACACAGAGACACCCACAGTCTAACCTGATCTACACAATTCCTCATTGTGTCTCTCTTTCCAGGCTTTTGTAGATTTTGTTAAATTGATAAATAAAACCAACACAATTTTATCATGTAGAATGGACAAGCTTTTGTATTATAAATGGATTTTTCTAACTCATAAAATATATCCTGTCCATAGTTTCCCCTCCCTCCATTCCTCCCAGATTCCCTTTCCCCAAATCTGATCCCTTCCACGTCCCTTCAGAAAAGAGCAGGCCTCCAAGAGATAACAGCCAAATACAACAAAACAGGATTTAATGAGACAGTGAAAATGCCCTGATATTGAGGCTGGACTATGCAACCCAACAAGAGGAAGAAAATCCCAAGTTATAGTAACACCAGATCCCATTGTTAGAACTGTCACAAAAACATCAAGCTAACAGCCATAGAATATATGCAGAGGACCTGATGCAAACCCACAATTGCCCTGAGATGGCCTTTCAGTGTTTGTGAGCTGATATAAGTCCAGATTAGTCAATTCAGTGGGGCATATTCTTCTGAATATCTCAATCACTCTGACTCCTACAATCTATCTTTTAGCTCTTCTTTGGAGTTCCCTGTGCTCTTAGGAGAGGAATATGAGTGAGATCTCTAATTTAGATACTCTCTCCACATATTGTCTGGTTGTGGGTCTCTGTACACATTCACATCTGCTGCCAGAGGATATTCCACTGATGCTAACTGGACAAGGCATCAATCTGATTATGGCAGAATATCATTAGGAATTATTTCATTGATTTTTTTTCCTTTAGTTAGTCATGACTAAATCTCTGGACTCCCCTGTTTCTGTTTTCTGGTCATCCAAAGTAGGGCATGAGTTTCTTCTCATGGAGTGATCCTCAAGTTAAAAAAAAAAATTATTGGTCACTCCCACAGATTCTGAGCCACCATTGTCCTAGCACATCTTACAAACAGGACAGAGTTTGGATCAAGAGTTTTGTGGCTGAGTTGGCATCTAGGTTTCTCATTTCTTAGCCTTCAGAGTACCTTTCTGTGCCAAAGAAACTGGAAGATAGGAGTGGAGTTTCAATACAGACACCAGACTGACCACTCTGTCTGTGTTCAATGAGCTGTGTGAATATTGTCATCAGGAATAGGTTCCAGCTGTACGTTTTCAGAGAGCTACCCTCTGATGGACAAGTTTTTAAAGATTTATTTTACTATGACTGTACAGAAGACTTTCAGTTTCATAAGTTGTAATTTATCAATTGTTTTCCAATAAAGAATCACCCTACAAAAAGTGAAAAATTTACTAACTATAAACCCAACAGAGATTTAGTATCTAGATCATATAAAGAGATAAAGCACTAAACATCAAGAAACCTCAGAGTCCTTCTGAGGACTCTGGAGAGGGGTCTAAAAGCCAGAGTCAACAGAGGGATGGGGTGGGGCACTCTGAAAGAAGAAGATGTTGCTGTTCTCCCAGCTGGTACAACCCCCCCCCCCATTCCTGCTGTTGTGTTTGCTGGTTTGCTGCATTTGCTGTTGCTGGTTTTCTGGACTGCTGGATATTCTGATGACTAAGATTGGCATCCCCAAAAACCCAACAACCCAAATCTGTAGAAAGTAGTTAAAAGAGACCTATGACCCCTTTCTTCTCTAACCTTCTCTCTGAATAATTCCACAAAATTGGTAGGGATTGGTGACAGCTGTGCTAGAAGCTGGTCAGCATTTACAATGCTTATCATGGTGGAGATGGGAAATCATGAACATAGAACAATGAAATAGGGCAAGGGGAATAAATAATTGTTAAGGAACAATTACTTGGGTAAGGGCTGTCTTCTGACCTACAAGAAAAAAAATTCAAGCTGATGATGTGATTATAAAACAGTGTCACTTGGCAGCTTTAGGAGCTTGGGATAAGGTTGATGATCCCAGGAAATCACCCATCTAAATTACTAAAATTATATAAGGCATTGGAGAAACCTTAACAGACTTCTTATGAAGACTGGTTTCAGCTGTAAATAAACTTGTATCAGACCTTGATGCCAGGAATATGTTCATAGTGACTTTAGCATTTGAGAATGTGAGAATGTGAATACTGAATGTGAGAGAGTGATTAGACCATTAAAGTTACAGACAGCCCCAATGGATGAATGAATAGGAGAAACAGTTGATATCGTCTCTCTTGAGCATCATGCTGATATTGTAGAAAGCACCATAGCTACAGGTCTTAGATATTAAGACACCCAGTGTTTTAATTGTGGTGAGTTTGGTGATTTACAAAGAAATTGTAAGGCTAAAGTCATAAGAGAGAAAAATGTACAGGATGGTGAGAAATTTGGTACTTTCCAAGTCAGATCTCAAAAATGCAAGTTGCATTAACTCTTAGGAGTATGGTAAAAGTGAACAAGCCATTTCTGGAAGCAGTAGGTTTCTCTTGGAAAGAAAGCTAAGGTTGCCTGTGATCTGTAGCTTTGTGCTGAAGTATAGCTTTGGATTAATGAGTGTATGTCCAGGAGGGACATACAAGGTAACCTCTTGCATGTAGGAAACAGCTTGGAGCCCAGCAGCAAAAAATACAAGCATATTTACTTTGTCAGTCAGGAGGTAGCAAGAATGGAGAGAAATCACAATTAAGTACTGCTAATCTCATGCACGCTACTAAAGGCAGTGCATCTTTAGATCTGGTCACAGATAAACCTCTTTTCCTATCCCCAAAGTTAAATGTTACAAAATAACCACTGGTGTTTATGGTCCTTTGCCTTCAGGGACAATGGGAATGATCTTGGGAAGAAGTGGATTAACTTCCCAAGGATTTATTGTGCATCCAGGTATTATAGATGGGGAATGTAAGGAAGAATTTAAAATAATGGCATATATTTTAAAAATAGATGCAAATTAATGCAGGGTATAGCATTGCTCAGCTGTTATTGTTTCCCTACATTAAGGGCAAAGCCACTCTAGTAGAAAGAACAGGGATATATGGGAGTGCTGGAAAACATGTTTTCTGGCAAACAGTGGTTAAGAATGACTGCTTCAGAAGGATTGTTTATAGGAATTGGTAAGTTATCTTAAATAAGACAAAGTGCACGATGGATAAAATATATGGGACCTCAGTGCAAACAGGAAGGCTGAGACTTTATTTGGCTGACATAACCATGAATTTATGGAAAAGGGATCTTTTGAAACAATGAAGTACTCAAATTAACATTACTGCAATCCCAGAGACAGCTAATGAAGAAATTAAGGGTGAAATTTTAGATATGCCTGGGCAAGGTATTGCTATGTGTCATCAAAAACAATCATAATCTGTGTTCACTGTTCAAAATCAGGAAATCACATTGATTAAGTTTCCAAATTTAAATGGGCCCATTGTAGAAATATCAACAATGCTAGCCCAAAAATGGATGACAGTGTGGCTTGAGGAGTGGCCCCATAAGAAAGGAAATATTGCAGGCACTTAAACAACTTGTACAAGAGCATCTCGAGCTCAACATATAGAAAAGTCTACCAGCCAATGGAATTCCCCTGTGTTTGTTATTCAAAGGAAATCAGAAAAAAATGAGGATGAAAACAGATTAAGAATGAATAGAGGTTCCTTTACAGTCTGGAATTCCTTTACCTACATTCCTTTTTATTTCTTCTTTTTTTTAATAATTTATTTTTTATTTCTTCAAGTTACATATCAATCACAATCCCCTCCCTACTCCCCCCTCCAGTCCCACGCTTCCACCCTCTTCCCCCTCAACCCCACATCCTCTACCTTTTTTTTTTTTTTTTTTAGTTTAAGGTATTTCTTTTCCCCCAAACAGGTCTCCCTTTCAGTCCAACAAATGATTCTTTCTCTTATGACTATAAATACTATAGAAAACAACAAAAAGAAATAGGCCACAATTTTGAGATTTATATGGCTTAGCATACATTACCAATGTCCAGTCCATATGTATTTGGCACCTGACTTTAACATCCTACTATCTAACCTATCTAACCATCTTCATGAGTTTAAAATTCTATATCTAACTCAGCTTTCATACTAACTTGCATCACAATTTTAAAAACATCTTCTTAGATCCAGAACACCCTCTTGATTCCTAAATAACTCAAAATTTAACTATGAGACTCTAGGTATCTAGTCTTCAACCACCTCAGAGACCTGAAAGGGATAAATACATATGATTATATAGGAAATGCAGGGCCCGCAGCTTCCAAAACTAAGAAATGACACACCAGTGACTGCCTGGAGAGTTCCCATTTTCTCTCCATACATTACAGCATCAATCTTCAGACTTTTGACCCCGTTTCTCTGACAGACGTTGATTGTAGAGCAGGAATTATGAAGGACTTGCCTACCCTGTCTTGGCAGAGCTAGGCTGTCAACTTACCTGCTTCCAAATTTTGTAATTTTTGGACAGCATTCTGTCTACAGTTGAAGTAAGGGGTTTTTCTTGCCAAGAGAAAGGCTTGCCACCGATTCCACCATCTTCCACTGGAGATTTTTCGATGCTCATCTTCCACTTGGAGTAGAATAGGGGTTGTTGTCAGGTGCTGACATGTCTGGATATCAAAAAGCCTTAAGTTAAGAAAACATCTTTGAATGCCATATTCTGCAGATCTCTTGAGGTTTTTGAAGATGCCCTATCTATCTCTTATATTAAGATAAGCAAATGTTGCTTGTCTCTTAGCAACTTGATTTCTGAGTAGCTTAGAAAATAACTGTGATAGACTGTTATAGTAACTAACAAAATGACACGCTTGCATGACTACTAGTTTGCATTTCTTAATTATCCTAAACAGTTTATGACGGTTGGTAGCATAAGGCCAAAACTTCACATTTCCTTTATAAGCATTACTAGGTACAATACCTTTAAGAAGAATTACCCTTAATTTTGTATCAATATACAAAGATCAATAACAATGTGGCCAAATATAATCTTAATTTTGTATCAATATACAAAGATCAATACCTATGTAGCCCAATACAATCTTAATTTTGCATCAATATACAAGGGTCAATACCATTGTGGCCAAATATAATCTTAATTTTGTATCAGTATATAAAGATCAATACCAATGTAGTCCAATACAATCTTAATTTTGCATTAATATACAATGATCAATTCCAATTCAGCCAAATATAATATTAATTTTGTATCAATATACAAAGGTATAAGGCCATATTCAATAATCTGCCTTTTTTTTTCTTGATCTTTCCTATACTATGTCAATGTCCCATTTTTTTTCTCAAGTCTATTCACTCCTGCATAGGAGAGAAAGAAGGATACATTAAAGAAAAACAGAGAAGTCCCTCGATCTAACCTCCAAAACCCATTTAACAAGACCATTTAGCAGCTTGTAGTCTCTTTCCCTAAATAACAAAATTTTCTATTATCCATCAAATAACCAAAGGGGGGAAAACACCCTCCCCACCTTCTGGGGATGGGATGTCGTTCTCTTAAAATGACTTCCTGCTGATTTGGGACATGGTAAACCTGTTTGGGGCCCAAATAAGAATGGAAAATCGTTAAAAATGTTAAGAGAATCATTTGATATTCAGTCCTTTTGTGCTCAGCTATTTAGATGTCCTAAAAAGTTTGTAGACAGAAGATGATCTTCAGTGCTTTACTGAAGTTCCAGCTGGCGCAGTGTGTGGAGCTGAACAATCTTAGCGTTTTTGAGGTGTTGTGGTTGTAGACGTTTGAGGAAACAGATATTGAGGAAATCTGTAAGGCTGGATCATCTGGGCCACTTGTCTTCTTTGGTGTCTGTTCTGTTTTCTGCTGAGGTTTCCCTTGTCCAGTTGTCCCTGGATTCCTTGAATGGATGCTTTAAATATCCTGGAAAGATAAGAACAGAGCCCTGCCCTAATCCTAACTCTGGGACAATTACCCTTTTTTTGGGGGGGGGGTCAGATAATATTTTTGCTGGAGCAAATTTGTTTTTTGTTTTTTTGTTTTTGGCAATATATAAAGTATTACCTTTAAATCCAGATTAAAAAAGAAATTATTTTGACATTTTGGAGCTAAACAAATATTTAGTGTATATATTTTGAGATCTCAAAGGACAATTTGTTTGAATTGCAGCATGCCTTTTTAAGTATCTTTTAAACTTAAATCCTTCCAAATCCTATGTGCCTGTCTCTGCATACTAAGTATTGGGATCAAAGACATATGGTTCCCAACTGATGGGACTAAAGATGTGCTCCACCACACCTGGATCAAAGTTTTTCGCTTTTTAAAGCTTTTTTTGTATCAGGCTGACCTTGAGCTCTGAGATCTGATTGTGTTTGTCTCTAGTGTGTTGGGATTAAGGGTGTATTCTTCTTGAATGATGGGATTAAAGGTGTGCACCATCACCACCCTGATCCTTGTAACTCTAGGATATACAAGACAACTAACTCTATAGTGTTCCTCCTATCGCTGCTAGAGTTAAAGGCATGGGCTAACACCACGCATTTCATGTATTTTACTTTAGCTATAAGTTTTTTCAACTCTTGGAGGTTTGTAAAACCAGGTTGAACAGCTGTAACCTTTAATTTATTTACAGTGTTTTAAACCTGTTACCTGCTTTTTAATGCCAAACCATGGAAATATCCTATACTTCTACAAAAAACAAAACAAAACAAAACAAAAAAAAAAGAACTTTTAAGCTGCTTTCAAGTTTGTGTAATCTATGTAGCCACCTGCACTCTAACATTCTAATCTGAAATTAAGGCCATTTTCCTTTCATGCCAGTAAGACAAGTACACCTTTGATGAAATATAGTTTGAAAATTTTACATTGTATTTTTATTATATGTTTAAGCTTATTAACTCTTTTCTTTAAAAAAACTATTATTTACTTCTAGAACATAGTTTCCTATCTCCTCCCCTCCTGGCCCCTCCCTCCCTCAGTCCTTCCCTCCCTCCCTCCCTCCCTCCTTGTTCCTCTATTTGGTACTCTCCTTCTCCTCAGATGAAGAGGGCCCTCACATATCATATTGCCTCAGATCTTGCGTCATGTGAGGGCCAAGAACTTCTACTTGTATTGGAGCTTGATAAGGCACACCATCTAGGGTGTGGTGTTCCACTAACCTGCAGCACATTCCATGACTCATTGGTGGGTAAAATTTTTCCTAGGATACATATGCTAGGCTCCTATCTATTTGGGTGTCTGGGTTGTAGGACAGTTATCCTGTGGTGTATGGTTAATATCCATTTACAAGGGAATACATACCGTGTTTATCTTTCTGGGACTGCATCAGCTCACTTAGGATGAGCTTTTCTAGCTCCATCCATTTGACTTCGAATTGCATGATTTCCTCATTTCTGATAGCTGTGTAGTATTCCATTGTGTTAATGTTAATGTAACACAGTTTTTTTTTTATCTATTCTACAGTTGAAGGTCTGGGTTGCTTCCAGTTTCTGGCTATTGTAAATAAATCTGCTATGAACATTGTTGAGGCAATGTCCATTTGGTTTTGTTTTGGACCTTTTGGATATATGCCAAAGAGGGGTATGGCTGGGTCTTGAGGTAGATTTATTCCCAAATTTCTAAGATATCTCCAGATTGTTTTCCAAAGTGGTTGCCCAATTTTGCAGTCCCACAAGCAATGGGAGAGTGTTCCCCTTTCTCCACATCCTCACCAGCATGTGCGATCATTTGAGTTTTTGATCTTAGCCATTCTGACAGGTGTGAGATGGAATCTCAGAGTTGTTTTAAGTTGCATTTCCCTGATGACCAAAGATGTTGAACATTTCCTCAAATGCCTCTCAGCCTTTAGAGATTCCTCTTCTGTGAATTCTCAGTTTAGCTCTGTACCTCATTTATTGATGAGGTTATTTGATTTTTTGGTGCTTAATTTCTTCAGTTCTTTATATATTTTGGATATTAGCCCTTTGTCAAATGTTGGGTTGGTGAAGATCCTTTCCCAGTCTGTAGGCTGCTGTTTTGTTCTAAGGACAGTGTCCTTTGCCTTACAGAAGGTCTCAATTTTATAAGGTCCCATTTATTGATTGTTTGTTTTAGTGCCTGAGCTATTGGTGTTCTATTCAGGAATTTGCTACCAGTGCCAAATATTTCAAGGCTTTCCCCCACTTTCTCTTGTATTAATGGTAGTGTGTCCGGATTCATGTTGAGGTCCTTGATCCACTTAGACATAAGTTTTGTACAGGGTGATAAGAATGGATCTATTTGCATTCTTCTACATGTTGACATCCAGTTAGATCAGCACCATTTATTTAAGATGCTTTCATTTTATCCATTGTATGTTTTTGGCTTCTTTATCAAAAATTAAGTGACCGTAGGTGAGTGGATTTATTTCTGGGTCTTCACTTCGATTCCATTGGTCAACTGGTCTGTTTCTATACCAGTACAACGCTGTTTTTATTACTATTGCCCTGTAATATAGCTTGAAATCTGGGATGATGATACCTCCAGATGTTCTGTTATTATATATGATTGATTTAGCTATTCTGGGTCTTTTGTTATTCCATGTGAAGTTGAGAATTGTTTTTTCCAGATCTGTTAAAAATTTAGTTGATATTTGGATAGGAATAGCATTGAATCTGTATATTGCTTTTGGTAAGATTGCCATTTTTATTATGTTGATCCTGCCTATCCATGAGCAATGGAGATCTTTCCATCTTCTGATATCTTCTTCAATTTCTTTCTTCAGGGACTTGAAGTTCTTATCATACGGGTCTTTCACTTGCTTGGTTAGAGTTACCCCCAGGTATTTTATATTATTTGTGGCTATTGTGAAGGGTGTTGATTCCCTTATTTCTTTCTCAGTCCATTTATCTTTTGTGTAAAGAAGGGCTACTGATTTTTTTTGAGTTGATTTTGTATCCGGCCACCATGCTGAAGGAGTTTATCAGCTCTATAAGTTTTCTGGTGGAATTTTGGGGTCACTAATGTATACTATCATGTCATCTGCAAATAGGGATAGTTTGACTTCATCCTTTCCAATTTGTATCCTCTTGATCACTTTTATTGTTGTCTTATTGCTCTAGCTAAAACTTCAAGTACTATGTGGAAGAGATATGGAGAGAGTGGGCAGCCTTGCCTTCTCCCGTATTTTAGAGGAAATGCTTTAAGTTTCTCTCCATTTAGTTTGATGTTGGCTATTGGCTTTGTGTAAATTGCCTTTATTATGTTTAAATATGGTCCTTGTATGCCTGATCTCTCTAAGACTTTTAACATGAAGGGGTGCTGTATTTTGTCAAAAGCTTTTTCAGCATCCAATGATATGATCATGTGGTTCTTTTCTTTTAGCTTGCTTATGTGGTGGATTACATTGATGGATTTTCTAATGTTGAACCACCCCTGCATCCCTGGGATGAAGCCTACTTCATCATGGTGTGTGATCCTTTTGATGTGATCTTGGATCCTGTTTGCAAGTATTTTATTGGGTATCTTTGCATCCATGTTCATAAGGGAAATTGGTCTGAAATTTTCTTTCTCCGTTGGGTCTTTGTGAGGTTTAGGTATCAGGGTGACCGTGGACTCATAGAATGTGTTTGGCAGTATTCCTTCTGTTTCTATGTTGTGGAAGAGTTTGAAGAATATTGGTGTTAGCTCTTCTTTGAATGTCTGGTAGAATTCTGTGCTGAAACCATCTGGCCCTGGGCTTTTCGTGGTTGGAAGAATTCTAATGACATCTTCTATTTCCTTAACAGTCCTTATAGGACTGTTTAATTTGTTTACCTGTTCTTGATTTAACCTTGGTAGGTGGAATCTATCAAGAAAATCCTCCATTTCATTTAGATTTTCCAATTTTGTGGAGTACAATTTTTTGAAGTAGGACCTAATGATTCTTTGGATATCCTCAATGTCTGTTGTTATTTCCCCCTTTTCATTTCTGATTTTGTTGATTTGGGTATTTTCCCTCTGCGTTTTAGTTAGTTTAGCTAAGGGCTTGTCTATTTTGTTGATTTTTTTCAAAGAACCAACTCTTGGTTTTGTCGATTCTTTGTATTGTTCTTTTTGTTTCTAAGTTGTTGATTTCAGACCTGAGTTTAATAATTTCCCCTCATCTGCTCCTCTTGGGAGTGTTTACCTCTTTTTGTTCTAGCTCTTTCAGGTGTGCTTTTAGGTGGCAAGTATAGGAACTTTCCAGTTTCTTTTTGAAGGCACTTCGTGCTATATACTTTCCTCTTAGCACTGCTTTCAATGTGTGCCATAAGTTTGGGTATGTTGTACCTTCATTTTCATTAAGTTCTAAGAAGACTTTAATTTCTTTTTTATTTCTTCCCTGAGCCAGAGGTCATTGAGGAGAGAGTTGTTCAGTTTCCATGTTTTTGCAGGCTCTCTGTTGTTTTTGTTATTGTTGAAGTCTAGCTTTATTCCATGATGGTCTGATAAGTTACAAGGGGAAATTTCAATTTTCCTGTATCTGTTGAGGCTTGCTTTGTGACTGACTATATGGTCAATTTAGGAGAAGATTCCGTGAGGGGCCAAGAAGAAAGTGTATTCTTTTGTTTTGGGGTGAATTGTTCTGTAGATATCAATTATGTCCATTTGATTCATGACATCTGTGAGGTTCATTATTTCTCTGTTTGGTTTCTGCACGTTGATATGTCCGGTAGTGAGAGTGGTGTGTTTAAGTCTTCCACTATTAATATGTGAGGTTCAATGTGGGATTTGAGCTTAAGTAGTGTTTCTTTAATGAATGTGGGTGGTTTTACATTTGGGGCACAGATGTTTAGTATTGAAATTTCATCATGGCGGATTTTTCCTTTGATGAGTATGTAGTGTCCTTCCCCATCTCTTTTGATTAATGTTGGTTGAGAGTCCAATTTATTGCATACTATAATTGCTACTCCAGCTTTTTTCTTGGGTCCATTTGCCTTGGTATGTCTTTTTCCAGCCCTTTACTTGGAGATAATGTCTATCTTTTTTCCTGAGGTGTGTTTCTTGTAAGCAGCAGAATGTGGGATTCTGTTTTTGCATCCATTCTGCTAGCCTGTGCCTTTTTATTGGGGAACTGAGTCCATTGATGTTGAGAGATATTAATGACCAGTGATTGTTACTTCCTGCCATCTTGATGTTGGTGGAAATAGTGTGTGGGTGAGCTTCTTTTCTTTTGGTTTTGCTGCAGGCATGCTATTTGCTTCCTGTGCTTTCTTGTGTGTAGTTAACCTCTTTGGGTTGTAGTTTTCCTTCCAACATCTTCTGTAGAGCTGTATTTGTGTATAGATATTGTTTGAATCTAGCTTTGTCCTAGAATATCTTGTTTTCTCTATCTATGTTGATTGACAGTTTTGCAGGGAATAGTAGTCTGGCCTGGAATTTGTGGTTTTTTAGGGTCTGCAAGACGTCTGTCCAGGGTCTTCTGGGTTTAGAGTCTCTGAAGAAAAGTCAGGTGTGATTTTGATAGGTTTGCCCTTATATATTACTTGACCCATTTCCCTAGCAGCTTTTAATATTCTTTCTTTGTTCTGTACATTTAGTGTTTTGCTTATTATATGGCAGGAAGTTTTTCTTTTCTTGTCTAATCTATTTGGAGTTCTGTAAGCTTCTTGTACAGTTATAGGCATCTCTTTTTTTTTTTTTTAGATTTGGGAAATTCTCTTCAATGATTTTGTTGAAGATATTTTCTGGTCCATGGAGGTGGGACTCTTCTCTTTCTTATATTCCTATTATTCTGAGATTTTGTCTTTTCATTGTGTCCTTGATTTCCTGAAGGTTTTGTGTCAGGACATTTTTAGATTTGACATTTTCTTTGACAGATGTTTCAATTTTATATCTGAGCCTGAAATTCTTTTTTCCATCTCTTCTATTCTGTTGGTGATGCTGAAAGACCCGGGGGAGGGAAGTTCCTCTCCTGACACTCGGGATATCACGGCCACCCAAAAACTCGCAAGAGACCTTCTTGATGCAATCGGAAGAGGTTTATTTCGGGGATCAGTGCACTGAGGGCACAACTCGTATCCTACACAGGTGTAGAGGAGTTTCAGACCCCCAGCTACCTGAGGGCAAGGGTCTTATAGAGAAGCATCGTAACGCAAGGGGGTGGGGGAATTCAGAAATGGAAAGTACCAACCCATTATTTAGGTAGTCAGCAGGAAACACACGCTATACTCATTGTTCTCAGGAAGAATCTAATCTTATTTTACCATCTACATTGTGGTTAGCCAGTTCCTGGAACCCGGGCCCCAAGACAGTCATCTGTTTTATGATTAACTAATTCATGGATCCTGGGGCTCATGACTCGACTGATCTTTATTCCTGATTCCACCCTTTTATGGTCAGCTAAGTTCCTGGAACCTGGCTGGCCTGGCCTGCTAAGGGGGTCTTTTAAATTTTTCCATTCCTTTCATTCCCTACTCCTTCTATCCGTTGTTCTAATCTTAGAACCTATACATATGTTTTATCAAATTTATCATTATCATATCCCCACAAACCTTGATATTGTTGTTTAAGCATTAAAATCTGTAGGGCACTCACTTTTAATTGATGAAAGCACTGAGGGGCCTGTACTAGGGCAGCTGTGCCAGTGTTACATCTAATCCTAAAATTACAGTTAAATTCAGGAAAATAGGCTCTCTCTTGAATCGCTTATGGCAGAAATCAAACTCATTGACAAAGGTAACTCTGGGGAGATAGAGTACTCTAGGCATAAGCTGTATTAATATATAATTCTCTTTGGTATCATTAAAGATATTAGTGGCAACACAGGGAGTTAATCCTGTGCTGTAGCCCCATCATTTATTATAGGCAGCTGGTTGGTTTTCTAAACAAGTCCCTTTCACTGATTTCATGTCATAAGCAAGCATCATAGTTGGTGGTGTTATTAAAAGTACCCAACACGGCGATGCCCTCATAGTAAGGGGGTCCAGAAGTTAAACAGAGCCAACATCCTCCACACCACCTAGCCACACTCCTGTCCCTACCTTCCCTTGGACTTACCTGGGCAACGAAAGCGTGTCCATTTTCCGACCCAATTACCTTGGGTATTCCAAATTGCCACTGTAATCTGCTGTCCCAAAGTCAGTTTATCAGCATCTTTGACAAATAAGGCCACAGCCGCAATAGCTTTCAGGCATGTGGGCCATCCGCTTGCCACAGGATCCAGTTTCTTAGATAAGTAGGCCACTGGCCTCTTCCAAGGTCCTAAAGTCTGAGTAAGAAAGCCTCTGGCAACCCCTGCCCTTTCACCTGCGTATAGAGTGAAAGGTTTGGTTAAGTCCGGTAGGGCTAAAGCTGGTGCCGTTAACAAGGTCTTTTTGATATCTTTAAAGGCCTTCTGATGTTCAGAGGTCCAGGTGAACCCTCCTCCCTCCTTGGTGAGGGGAAATAAGGGGGCTGGCAGCGTAGCGAAACCTGGAATACATAGTCTACAAAAACCAGCAGTGTCCAGGAATTCTCTTACCTGGCGTGGCGTGGTCGGGACTGGAATCTGGGTGACAGTCTTTTTCCTGGCTTCTGTCAGCTATCGCTTCCCATTTCTCAGGGTGTATCCCATATAGGTGACCTCAGTTTTACGTAACTCAGCCTTCTTAGCAGAAGCCCAATACCCCAACTCACAAGTTCAGCCAGCAGTCTCTTGGTTCCTTGGAGACACTCAGATTTAGTTGATGCTGCCAAGAGTAAATCATCTACTGCAACAAAGTTAGCTGAGGATTTTCAGCTCTGAAGGAGGCCAGATCCCGATGAAGAGCCTCATCAAAGTGGTTAGGGGAGTTTTTGAATCCTTGTGGCAATCTAGTCCAAATCAATTGGCCCACTAGTCCATTTTCAGATTCTCTCCATTCAAAAGCAAAGATGGGTTGACTGTCCGGATATAACTTCAAGCAGAAAAAAGCATCCTTTAAATCTAGAACAGAGTACCAAATCCTTTCTGGTGGAAGCAAGTTAAGAAGGTTATAAGGGTTGGGCACAGCTGGATGAATATCTTGAACTCTCTTATTGACCTCTTCTTAAATCTTGGACTGACCTGTAATCATTAGTGCCTGGTTTCTTTACTGGTAAGAGGGGGGTGTTCCATGGTGACTGGCAAGGAACCAGAATGCCCTGTGGTAACAGTCTGTAAATGTGAGGTCTGATCCCCTCTCTGGCCTCATGACTCTTTGGGTACTGCCTTACCTCAATAGGGGAGGCACTGGTCTTTAGACCCACTACGATGGGAGGAACTCTTTCTGCCATCCCCAGGCCTTCAGTTTCAGCCCAGGCTTTTGGGAATTCTGCTAACCAGTCACTGATATCCAGGGCCCTTTGTTGCCTGGGAGGCTCATGGAGCCGGCATTCTTCTTCAAGTTTTAAGGCCAATATCATAGAAGTAGGAGTTCCCCACGTCACCACTGGCCCTTCCTTAGCAAACTAAATCTGTGCCTTCAGTTTTTTGTTTTTTAATTTTCCCAATGGTTGTTTCAGGACCGAATATTCTGCTCCTGTGTCCACCAGAAAGTTTACAGGCATCCTCTCCACATTCAGGGTTACCCTAGGCTCAGGGAGGGGGTCCAAGCCCCATTGCCCCTAATCATCTTTTTCAAGAGCCAGGACCTTAGGGGTCTTGCCCTTCTTCTTTGGGAAATCTCGAGCCCAGTGTCCTTCCTCTTTACAGTAGGCACACTGATCTTTTCCCAACTGGTGTCTCTGTTCTCCATTCCAATTCAGTCTAGGTCTTCTGTTTCCCAGGTTTCCTGTCTGTCTAGGCCCTGTTCTCTCTCTCTCTCTCTCTCTCTCTCTCTCTCTCTCTCTCTCTCTCT
>CAJQZJ010032984.1:6654657-6731752 GCA_907164525.1 Lophiomys imhausi | reverse complement strand
TCTCTCTCTCTCTCTCTCTCTCTCTCTCTCTCTCTCTCTCTCTCTCTCTCTCTTACAACTGAGGCCAGGATCCTAGTCAAGATTCTTTCTTGTTTGCAATCCCACCTGTCCTCTCTCTCTCTCTTCTCTTTCCTGTTTCTCTTCCTCAGTCTCTCTTTTATGATACACTTTCTCTGCCTCTATAACAAGATTTCTATAAAGGCCATAGCCACAGCTGCTCGTTGTCCCTCAGAGGTCGGGTCAATGGGAGTGTAATGCCTGTAGGCCTCCATCAACCTCTCAAGGAATACGGACGGTGGCTCAACAGGACCCTGAAGTATTTCTCTTACCTTTGCCAAATTGGTGGGGTGCCAAGCGCACCTCTGAGACCTGCCACTAGAGTCCAGCGGAAAAACTGTCAGCCGCTCCCTACCTGCAGCCATGTAGAAGTCCCAATCTGGTCGATCAAGGGGGAACCCAGCGTCAATCTCATTTGGGAGGTTAGTGGGGGTCCCATTGCCTCCTAGGACATTCCTTTGTGCCTCCAATAGGATTCTCTCCCTCTCCTCTGTGGTGAAGATAACCTGTAAAGGCTGCTGACAATCATCCCAGGTGGGTTGGTGAGAAAACATCAGGGATTCCACCAAACCTGTACGACTAGCAGGGTTTTCAGAGAAAGACAGGTGGTTAGCTTTTCAATTATATAAATCATCCCAAGAGAAAGGCCAATATTGTAAGAGTTGCAAAGTTGGTGGGTCTACAGGGGGCCCTACTGTTCGGAGAGGTAGAACCACTGTGGAATCGGGTCCCTCTGGGCTCAACCCTCTCAGGTTCCTAGTGGCAGTTGCCAGCCCTCCCCCCCTCTGCTCCTTGTAGTTCCAGGCTCAGACTGGGAGCTGGGGCTGGCACAGGGACACCTGTAGTGGCTGAGGGTAGGGGGGTAGTGGCGGCGGGCTCGGCCACTCGGGTGGCTCCTCGATCTTGGGATAGATCTTAGGTGGAGCTGGAGGTGTTGTTTCCGAATCTAGATTTTGTTTTAATTTGGCCTCTGTGCCACAGGGAGCCAGGGCTCGGGAACCTGGCTTTTTTTTTTTTTTTTCTTCTCACCCAAGGTTTTACCCATGGGGGTGGGTTCTGGACCAGGTCTTGCCAAACAGTAATGTAGGGCTCTTGATCTGGATGAGACCCTGGTCCTTTCTTAAAGACAATCGCTTTTACCTCAAAAATAATGGTCCAGTCAAAAGTTCCTTCGGGTGGCCACCCGACGTCAAAAGTAGGCTACTCCGAAGCACAAAACGTCTGTCACAGTCTCTTTTTAATCTCAACTGAAAAATTATGAGCCCTAGTTTTAACTTCAGTCCAATGATTCAGTGTCAAACTTAGAGGAGTCGTTACGGTCTGTCCCATTGTCACAAGTAATATAAAACACAAACACAAGATCCACAGAAAACCATAATGAAATATCCTTCTCAATCTCGAATGCTGGCACCACTCCAGAGAAACAAATGGCCGGGAGGTCTCTCGTGTCCCCTCTCTGAAGAGGACCACTGTATCCTCCCTGACACCCAAATGGGGCCCTCTCAGGCATCCCTGGGGTCCCCTGTCCTCCTGGGATGTCTCCCAGGGCTACAGCCGCTGATCCACTAGCACGTCTGCCTGATCACCCCATCTGTCTTCTCAAGAGACGGAAAAAGCTGTCAAACTGAAAGCAACCTTCGCGAAGTCAACTTTTGCTCAACTTTTGTGCAAACCATATAATAGAACCAGACAACAGAGACAGAAATTTTACAAACCAGACAACAGAAATAGGCCCAAGACATAGAAATCTCACCTCCAAGTGGGTTCTTGTGGAGATTGGGGTGGCCACAAATTCCCAGCCAATGCACCAAAATGAAAGACTCGGTGGAGGGAAGTCCCTCTTCCAACACTTGCGATATCACGGCCACCCAAAAACTCGCAAGAGACCTTCTTGATGCAATCGCAAGAGGTTTATTTTGGGGATCAGTGCACTGAGGGCACAACTCGTATCCCACGCAGGGGTAGAGGAGTTTGCGACCCCCATCTACCTGAGGGTGAGGGTCTTATAGATAAGCATTGCCACTCAAGGGGGTGGGGAATTCACAAGTGGAAAGTACCAACCCATTATTTAGGTGGTCAGCAGGAAACACACCCTATACTCATTGTTCTCAGGAAGAATCTAATCTTATTTTACCATCTACATTGTGGTCAGCCAGTTCCTGGAACCCGGGCCCCAAGACAGTCATCTGTTTTATGATTAACTAGTTCCTGGATCCTGGGGCTCATGATCTTTATTCCTGATTCCACCCTTTTATGGTCAGCTAAGTTCCTGGATCCTGGCTGGCCTGGCCTGCTAAGGGCTCTTTTAATTTTTTGCATTCCTTACAATGCTAGTGTCTGTAGTTCCGATTGTTTTCTTAAGGTTTTCCAGTTGTATGGATGTCTCAGATTGGATTTTCTTCATTGCTTCAACTTCCTTTTTCAGGTCTTTCATTCCTTTAAGCGCTTTATTCATTTCCATCACCTCCTTTGCAGTACTTTTTGTTGCTCTCTGAGGTATTTGATTTCCTCCCTTAGGCCTTCTATTATTAATGTAAGTGTAGGATTAAGGTCATTTTCCTTTGTTTCAATTGTGTTCGGCTGTCCAGAGTTGTCTGTAGCATTATTGATAGGATCTGGAGACATCCTATTGTTGTGGGTTTTTTTTTTTTACCATGTTCTTGCGCTGACCTTTTGTCATCTGATTTACCCTGGTGTTGTCTGTTTGTTTCTTTTGTCAGCAAACCTTGGTGCTCAGGAAAACTCCATGCCCTGGGGGTTGGCTGATCCTGAGATCCTGGTGTTTACCTCCAGATGGTGGGCAGTTTTCTGTAATAGAGTGGCTCTCAGAGAGCAGAGTGGCTGCTGCTCACCTCAACTGCTTGTGACCCAATTGGACCAATATAGAGGAGATTGGAGTGGGGAGAGGGCTAGGAGCCTCTGAGGACCTGGGAGCTGGCAGGTCTCCTCAGAAAGGCAGGTAGAGCTGTGGTTGAGTCTGTGTTCTCCTCTCACTGACCCAGTCGTTCTGGCTCCACAGCTAGGCTGACTGTGCCAGCAGGGAGCTCCATCCACAACCAGTGTTGGCCTCAGTTTGCCTGTTGCTGACTGCCTCAGATGCTTGGGTGCTAGGGTGAGTGACCCACCCGCCCAGTATTTGTGGAGAACACACTGTCGCGGGCTCTGTTTGCAGTCAGTCTTAGCTCCTAATTGCTTTGCTGTGACTGGGTTAGGTCTCTGCCTCTCTGCTACAGTGCACACTGTGCTGCCATGTTGGAAACTCCGGAAAAAAAAAATCTCACCTTTGCTCTTGTGGTGTGGCTGTTTTTCCCTCTTGGGTGTACAGGTCCTCATGCAGGCTGGATATCAGGCAGACAGGCGGGGCCGCTGATCTGTGGCTGGAGCCGTGGGCTGATCCATTCCTGGGCTAGATCTCCTCTAGCTGGAGTTCCTCTCCAGACTGGTGACGGAGCTGGCTGATCTCAGGGTGGTGTTCCTGGGAACTGCATCGGCTGTTTTACCTGGTGACAGGTCTCAGTGTTCGCTGTGGGCATTCAGACACCGTCTGTGTTTCACATTCGGCTAGGGGACCTCACATTCACTCCACAGTGACTAATCTCATTCACCTACTACTCAGAAGCACTGCTCTATGTTTGGTGTCATCTTAGATCTCCGTTGCTCTCTCCTTTCTCCCTTTACCTACTTTCTGGTTTAAACATAGATTCAATGATTTACCTTTGTATGCCTATTATTTCTATACCCTCCCTTTTTTATTTCCAATCCTTCTCTCTTACTTAAGAAAACAAGAAGGCTAGAGAAAAGAAAATGAGAGAAATCCCTTAGCCTAACCTCCTATACCTTTTTTCCATGACAAAGACAGTTAACTTGTAACCAAGCCCCTTAAATAATAACAAATACATATAACCCCTCAACTGACAAAAACAAAACAAAACAAAAACCACCCACCCCTCTTCTTGGGAATGGGCACATCATGTTCTGCTTTTGATGTAAAGGTATCTTTTGGGTACCCCAAGGAAATTAGGATGCAACTTTTATTTTCCAATTAGAGAGTGTCGCAGAAAGGGGAGTACAAGAATATTCTCAAATACCCATACCTCACACCTGGGATTATAACAAAATTATTCGTGTAACATAGCTGTTAATATGTTGAAGAGATATGGCGAAAGTGGACATCCTTGTCTTGTCCCTGAGTTTAGAGGAAATGCTTCAAGTTTCTCTCCATTTAATTTGATGTTGACTACTGGCTTGCTGTAAATCACCATTATTATTTCTAAGTCTGGTCCTTGCATGCCTCTTCTGTCCAGGACTTTTAGCATGAAGGGGTGTTGAATTTTGTCAAATGCTTTTTCAGTATCTAGCAATATGATCTTGTGGGTTTTTTTTCTTTCATCTTGCTTATATGGTAAATTACGTTGATGGATTTTCGTATGTTGAACCATCCCTGCATTCCTGGGATGAAGCCTACTTGATCATGGTGTATGATACTTTTGATGTGTTCTTGGATTCAGTTTGCCAGTATGTTATTAAGTATTTTTGCATCTATGTTCATGAGGAAGATTGGTCTGACACTCTCTCTTTACACAGTTTAGGAATCAGGGTGACTGTGGCCTCATAGAATGAGTTTGGCAGTGTTCTTTCTGATTCTACTTTGTGGAAGAGCTGATGGGAGTGCAGACTTGTGCAACCACTATGGAGCTCAGCCTGGTGATATCTTAGAAATCTTGGAATAGCTGTGCCTCAGGACCCAGCCATACCACTTCTGGGTATACATCCAAATGATTCCTCATTGAATCACAAGGAAGTTTCATCATCTATGTTCATAGCAGCCTTATTTTTAATGGCTAGAAACTAAAAACAACCCAGATGTCCCTCAACCGAAGAATGGATTAAAAACTGTGTTACATCTACACAATGGAATACTATTCAGCTATCAGAAACAATGAAATCATGCAATTTGCAGCCAAATAGATGGAACTAGAGAAGCTCATCCTGAGTGAGCTAACCCAGTCCGAGAAGGATGCACATGGCATCGACTCACTTATAGTTGGATTTTAGCCATATAGTTCAGGATAACTATACTACACCCAGTGCACCAAAGGGAATATGAACATAGACTTTTTTTCCTGTCAATGAGACACTTTGAAATAGTGTTGCTGCCTTGTAGGCCCCCAGTGTTTGAGGAGGCTCTTGGCCCTCATATGACTGCTGAACTGTGGTGGGGGATTGTTATGTAGGGACACTCCACTCCAGAGGAGTGTGATAGAAGGGATAAGGGGTAGAGGGTGGGAGGGCGGGACTGGGAGGGGCGGAAAGAGGACACTGCAATGGAGATGTAACCCGAAGTAATAAATAAATATTTTTAAAAAATAATTTAAATTTGGAGTATCAGCTATTTTTTCCTGTTTTTTTTGAAAATGATGAATTTCTTGATTGGTAACTTTATTTACTTGGTACTTAAATTCTACTGTTCTTTACAAATTTTGGAAATTTGACTTCTGACTGAAATATAGCTACTACAACCTTCTCTGCAAGCTATGGGCTGTTAGTTCTATTGATAGTCTATGTTGTTGTGGAGGAAGTTAAACTTTATGTAGTTCTATCTTCTGACAACTGAGGTTAGTTCCTGTGCAATTAATTTTTTGTTAGAAAAGTTCTTATCTACTGTCCTCATTCTCTTCTCTGTGGATTTTTTAAAGCACAAAAAAATAATTTATGGAGGAAGGGTTTTTTTTTTTTTTCATCTTAGTCTTTCAAGTAACATTCCGTATTGGCAGGAGTCAGAACAGAACCTCAAGGCAGGAACTGAAGAAGATACTGGAGAGAAAAAAAATTTCTTACTGACTTGCTTCATTGGTTTAATCAGCCTGCATTTTTCTTTATTTAACCCAGGGCATCTTGCCTAGAAGTTAAACTAACTATGGTTGGCAGTGTTATCCCATATCAAACAGTTATCAAGAAATGTCCCACAAACCTCAACAGACCACTTTGATGGAGGGATGTCTTCAGTTGAGATTCTTGCTTCACATATTTTTTTCCAACTTAACAAAAATTGACCAACACACCTTCTCAACTGGATGCACAATCACATCATTGCTAAACCATAACCTTCTCGTCCTTATTTATCCAAAATATCTCTTGTTGATGGTACAATATAGAACATTCCATTAATTTGAAAACCTCACAATCTTTAAACTGTCAAACACTTTAAAAGTTCAGTCTCTTAAATATCTACCATCTTTTAACAGTGAGTATCATAAAAAAAGTTTAACACTTTCTAACTCTAAATAGGAAGACCCACAGTATAATAAAAATTGAATCAAAGCAAAACTAAAATCCCAAAGCTTGCAACCTGTGGGACTCAACATCTGTGCTAGAAGACAGGCATGCTCTACTTAGACACTAGCATCATATCTCACATAGCTTGCTTAAGGCTTAACTAAATTCTGGGACACATATGCCACTGTCCATGGTTTTCGACCCAGATACTCAGAATCTCCCACACACTGAGATCTGCATTGAAACTGAGGATGAACCTCTACCAATGTCCTCCTAGCAACTTCTCAGGTTTGCAAGTATAATAGGTAGAATATCCTGGTTATTTCTACATTTGAATGTGAGTTAAAGTTTTTCTCATCCTGTTTTCTGACTGTTTATGTTGTATTTTTCATGTCTTACAATAATATGTGATGGAGAATTTCTTTTGTTTTTGTCTCTTGGAGTTCTACATACCTCTCATGTTTGGATATCTTTACTTGCTAATTCAGCGAGTTTTCAATAATAGATTTATTAAATAGTGTAATAGTTCTACTGTATTTGATCTCTGCTTCTTCTTCTACATTACAAAATACAAGGTTTGTGCTTTCAACTATATCTCAGAAATGTTAGAAGTATAATTCATTCTTTTTATTTTTCTGTGTGTGTGTGTGTGTGTGTGTGTGTGTGTGTGTGTGATTTGTATTATTTTCTCTACTTTTTCCTCCATCCCAAAAATATATTGTTTGGTGTGGTCCTGTATATTGATGATGTTATCAAATATGATTTCAATTTCATTGACCATTTCCTTAATTTTAAATATTTCAATTTGTTTGTTTTGCAATGTTTCAATACCTTTGTTGAACTTTTCCTTTATATTTTTGATATTTATCTCTAATGTACTAGCTGTTTCATTAACTTTGGGAAACGTTCACCTAGGTCGTGTATAGGTTTTCTAATTCAGACATTCTTCGTTTGAAACTACTCTATAATCATTAATTCTTTAAAAAAAAATGAGACTAATTTCTTTGTCAGTCATTTCAGCAATATGTGTAGTTTGGTTTATAGAGGAATTAGTTGATCGGGGATGAATTGTATATGATAATGTATCATGCCCTTTCATGTATGTGTGTTTTAAAGTGGATTTCTCTTTTAGTTTTAACTTATTGGGATTTTTCTTTGTCTATTTGGATTTTTTTTGTTTATTTGTTTATATTTTTCTGTGATACTTCCTAGAGAGATATTTGCATAAAGTTCAGGTTAGAGAACTGGAGAAACTTGGCATCAATTGTTAAAATGGACTTGCTGTGCTAACCCTGTCTTAGTTATGTACCAATAATGCTAATGATGTGATTACATGCTTTGCACAAATATAACCAGCAGGAGTAAAATACTAGGTTATCTCTTATATATTCTGTGAATTTTCTGGAGTCTGAACACCAAACACTAGAGTCAATGGATTCTGTGTGTATTCTAAGTATTTTAGGTAGGTCAACAGGCCTGAAGTCACCTCTGTGAGAGCCAAAATATAGACTCACAGTCCTGCAGTAATCAACGAAACCTCAAATCTTAAACCCCCAAGACCATGATAACCTCTGAGTTTGCTGGAGCCAACAAATCTCTGACCCTGAAGTTATGTATGGGAGTACAGGAGCTGGCCTGTCAGTGCTCTCTTGACTTTTAAATGTTAAATCCTTTTTGTGTCATGTTTTTTGGTCACCCAGAAACTCTCCTGATCACAATGTGCCCTCTGGTCTTTTCAGAGCCTCTTTTTTGTTTTGCTTTGATTTATTTATTTTTTTAACTGCTGTGTTATTGCATGATGTTCTAAGCCAATATGATATTTCATGGAATTATTTTTTAACTGTACCAGAAGTGACATTAAATTTGGTTACTCATCATAAACATTTAAACATAAATCTAACATAAACACTTCTAAACAAACATCATTATGCTCATCCAAATTTAATAAATTATCTAGTATGTGAATCATTTAAACATTTCTATGCTTTCAACACATAAAAATAAATGTCATTTGTCCTACACAAACAATAGTTTTTATTTTCAGTACTTGTTATTTATAATCATCTTTTCAGTGTTGAAGTGGATTTATTGAGTTATTGAGTTATATTTTCTGTTTCAAGTAAAACATCTGTGTGGTATTGCCTGCCGGCAAACACCCATACAAATTGTAGATTCTGGAAAGTTCACAAGAACAAACTGGCACAGAAGATATACTTAGCTGTAGGTGGGATGAGTTTTAGCCATCTGTGCTAATGCCACATATGGCCATTTGACAATTGTTTTGTGGGCTTGATTATGTGCAATGCAGAAATATTTTAAAAATAAAATAATTCATTTTGTTCTAAAATCTGACTTTTTATATGGTACTATTTCATATTTCAACATAATGAATTCTTGTAACAGAATATTTTATTTATAACACTTATATTTATTAATACTTAACAAACACCTATAAAATACCTAAATTCTAACCTAAAACCTATAATCTAAAACCTATAGTCTATATAAGAACACACTAATACCTACCTACAAACACCTAACTATAGTTATTTTAACTTTCATAAAAGGATATTAATATTCTTAGCATAGATCCATGCAGGATGGCTAGGTTTTATAGCACTCCCGCAGTCAGTCCCTTTAAAAGTTTAGTGTCTATTTGGATCTTATTTGCCAGTTTAGATGGCCAGTTTTGCTGGAGCTAATTTCAACTGCTACATTGTGGCCAGTTTATGAGACCAGTCTATTTTAACTGCCAAACTTGAACTTGACTTCTCCATCAGCTGAGACTAGCCTCCACAGTCTCCTCAACCCACATAGGCCAAATGACCTAAAGCTTCTCCAAACATCTTCTGAGTGGTTTCTGAATTCTGCCCCCTTTGCTGTGTCAGTCTTAATAGGCTGATTTATGGCAAATTGTCTTTCTGGGGCTAATTTGCAATGAAAATGTTTTCTCTCTTGGACTCCACCTTTCAATTTATGATTATTGCAGCCTAATGGCTTGAGTATGCCATAACTTGCTGTGCATTTCTCCAGCATGTCTTCTCAGACAGCAAAGGCAGGAGGAATAGATTGGGTGCATGGAGCTTTCTAGTTCATATATCACATCATCTTGTGATCCTTGGCAGTCTTGAGAGTCCCTAAGGTCCCTTGCAATGCCCAGCAGACCCGTGGCTTCTTACAGCAACCAACATCATCTGTGTGGCTTACAAGGTTCCTTAGCCATGCCCCTTCAACAAGACATACCGTATTTCTCAGGTTCAAGGGACACTCGATTCCTCCTTAAGTGGTACCATATACTAAGCTGAGCTGCATACTAATTTCACTAAAGAAGCCTAACTTCTACCACAGATTTCTATTAGAACTGTCTCACTTTGATTAAGATCAGCAATAATTTATCATTTAATTACATTTTGTGTTACAATAGGTTTACTATTTAAAGTATTGCTTTCATGACCCATAGGACACTAAATTTGTTTTATGTAAAAATAAACAAACCTTTCTATACTATACTACTAAGTACATACTACTTAGTAGTAGAGTTTAGAATTTTAATTTAGAAAATTCTTATTTTAAAGAAATACTAAGTATATGTATTTCTATTTACTATACAAACATCATTAAAGTGCAAAAGTTAAAAGTGTATACTGTGTTTTTAAATTTTAATAGGAAAAAATCTAATTTCTTGACAAAATAGAAGCTAAATCTAATGTTTGTACATTTTTCTGAGGGAAGATATATTAAAATTTTTTTGAGAAATCTGCAGCAACATAATTTTCTGATTCACATCCTATTTCTTGAAGTCAGCTTTGTATGAGTTTAATTATTAGTAATTAAATGCATGTTTTTCTAGATAATTTAATAGTTTTCAAATGGTTATTTTATGCAATAAATATAAAAATAAATTCATATATATAATTATAGCACAATATATTTACTTGTAGAATATCATTTCTACTGATCTATGCACACTGAGAAGTCTTCCTTTCTTCTATCATCTTCCATTTTTCTCTTGTAATTTATATTTTTAATTCTGAAGTGATTTCATGTCCTTTAGGCTCATTACTATGATTGACTTTTCTTTCTTTTTCTTTCTTTTTTTTTTTGAGGGTGTTGTGAATGATATTATTCTCCTGATTTCTTTCTGTCCATGTTTGTGATTGGTATACAGAAAATAAACTGATTTTTGTGTTGAGATTTCATTCAATATTTTTAAATATTTTTTTCAGTGCTAAGAGCTATCTTCTTGTGTCTTTTCCGGATAACTTAAGGATAACTAATACCAGGAAGCAGGGAAAATTCCTTTCCTTCCTTTCCTATGTGTATCTCTTTGTTTCTTTCTTTGTTTTTTGCTTTGTTTCTTTCTTTCTTTGTTTCTTTCTTTCTTAGTATTTAATTGCAGCCTGTATTTTGACATAGTCCTCAGATGACTTTTTAAAATTATCAATTAAATGACCAATATAAGCCTCTTTTGTAGTGATTCTTGACCTGTGGGTCACAACCCCTATGAAGGTCTAACAACCTTTTCACAGAGCTCACATATCAGCTATTCTGCAGATAATATATTTACATTGTAATTCATAGCAGCAACAAAATTACATTTATGAAGTAGCAGCAAAAATAATTTTATGTTTGGGGGTCAGAACAACATGAGAAGTGAGAAGCTGCACTAAATGGTCACAGAGTTAGGAAGGTTGAGAACAACTACTGTATACACTAGGGAAACAAGAGGATGGAGTGAAAAATTAAAGGAGGGATGAAAGTAAGAAGTGTAAGAAAATTATAGATCCATGAGGCAATTATAAGAGGATTATGTAGAGATGTATTAAATTTGATCAGATTGGTGAGAAATGGCTTACAAATCATTCAACCCTTCTTTATACTTTTACTATTCTTTTTTTGTGTATTTAAATATTTGTGCTGTATTTTATATCCTCACTGACTATAAAATCTCATTTAGTTTATGTGGAAGGTAATTTGTACAGGAGTTTTACTTCAATTGAAGAATGAACATTGGGATTCATAGTAAGAACTACTTGGTTTTGACCACTGTCCTTTATCTCAGGATCTTGTGGGCTATCCCTGTGCAGGTATTTAAATGGAGCAAACACAATGAATGACCTTAGATTGGGAAATCCACATGAAACAGCGGATAAAAGTAAAAATAACATTTTTCAAATGTAAAGATATTTGGACACAATAGTTAAGTTAATATATGTGCAAAGATATTCAGTAAAATAAAAAATAGAGCCAAAAACAAACAAAAAACAAACACTGTCAGTGTGTCTGGTACCAAGATGAATAAATTCTAATGGATACATAGACAAAAAACTCAAGAGAAGTCTTCAGAAAGAGGCCTCTTTACCCTAATTGTCTCTCCATTTTCATCTCTTTATGTTATTATAATATATATGTATATATAATGTAAAATACCCTAAAAAATCAATATTTGAAAATTAGCTGTAAGATAAAATCTGTATACCCAGAGCAGATGATGAAGATAAAAGGGAGAAAGAAAACCAAGAGTAGAGCATTTTAAAGTCATAAACATGAATAACTTGCATATTATATTCATACATAAATCTGGGTTAGATATACTTTACATATTATATTCAGCATTGCCATTTACTTTTTAAACAATGCCTGCAATTTCTTTTTCTTGCTCACCCTGTCTTAATGAATAGTTCTTCTAAAAGCTGTCTGCTCCATCAGTTGACAACAGCAACCATTGATAACTGTTCACACTAAGCATAATGTTTTCACAGCTGTAACCAAGATTTTTTTTAATAGCAAAGGTGTGCTGAAGCCATCCTTGGCAATTAATAATTACAATAATAAACATATTTGCACTTGTGACTTTTTCACTCTGAGCAGACCAAAGCACTTTGCAAATAAACATATATTATTAACCTAAGTTTTTACAGATGTGGAGGAAAACCCACTTGATTTAGGTTAAGTCCACATAAATTACCCTGTCTACATTTGACCAAGTCTGATGTATGACCTTGAATATAGCAATGGATTCCAGTAAGGGCTTTCTCCACAGCCTCTGCTCTGCCTTTTGAAAATCCAACACCTATTAGCATTTGAACTTCAGATGAACACCACTTAATGCATCCATTTGGCAGGGAACGTTTGGTATGGAAAACGTTCTGTTTTGTATTAAATTGTTTCCTTAAAAAAGTAAACATTGTGCATGTGAAACCCAATAATACAAATTAAAGCAAAAGGGACACAGTGGATAAAAGACAAGTGATCAGTACTGTGTTAGGTCTCTTGCAGGGAGTGGGTGACTGAGAGCTTCATGTAAGAGCCTAATACTCTTCTGCAAGATACTTTTCTCAAAAAATTATTACATTATTTTAAAATCCTGTGCTTTCTTTTTCTTGCTAATATAAAGATATCATATGTTAGTAGCATGTCATTTATTCACACTTGACACCGAAATGCAAAACTGTGTATGGTTCATTGAAGATGCTCTCTTTTAACCTAATCTATGAATCCTTTGGGTGTCACATACAATCATAAGATATGTGGCATAATTATTTCATAATGATGCAGGTTTTAAAAAATTGAAGGTCACTTTTAATGAGATATTTTAATCTTTATAAACATATAATTTCTGTGCTCTGTATGCTTAATCAGAACATCTAATCTAACATATTTGAAAACTGTTGAAATATTCCAATATTCTTCTCCAAGTCAATGCGGCAATATTATTTATATATGCACAAATGAATAAGTTGTTGATCTCATCTGGATTTTTTGATGGTTTGAGTTAATCTATAAATTCATCCATTTCTTTTAGGTTTTCCAACTTAATAGACTACATGTTTCTAAAACAAAATTCAGTAAATAATACTCTGAATTTCTTTGGGATCTGTTGTAATGTGTCACATATTAATATTCCTTTGCTTTTATTTATTTCATACTTTTCTCTCTTGTTCACTTTTTCTTTTTTTTATTTCTTTTTTTTTCCTTTGTTGCAAGGTTATGCTGATTTTCTTTACCTTCTCAAAAAATAACCCATAGGTTTGTTGATTTGTTTTCTTTCTTTCTACTTTTTTGAAATCAGCATTGCAATTTTCTATATATGAGATGAGACACTTATATTTCTTTGCTTTATTTTGTTTAATATAATATGAAATCAGATTCATGTTGCATCTACCAATAGAATTTCATTGTTTTTAAGGTCAAATTGCACTCCACTGTGAAAAAAAATATATATATAATTTACTCATTCCTCACTCTGGACGTTTAAGGAGCTTCCAATCTGGACTTCTATGAATAATGTTAAGTACCTGAAACAGGAAATGGATGCTAAATCATGAGATAACTCTACTTTTCAGCATTAAGGGGCTTTGTTTTGTTTGGTGCATCCCTTGTGTGAGGCTGTCATAATTGCTTTTAGGCATCACATTATTTATTTCTTAAAAAACAACTTGAGAATGTGTAATAATTTTTTATATTTTAGTTGAGTGAGCACTTCTTTTCAAGCACACACAAAATAGACACCAGAATAAATCATATTCATGACTAAAACTCTCACTGAATAATTAAAATTATAATTTTTTTCTGAATATACCTAATTTTACTAGAGGCAACAAACAGGAATCCTCAATACTTAATACTGAGAAATCCTCAAATACTGAAGCATTAAACAGACTTCTTCTAAATATTTCATAGGTGAAATAAAAAGTCAAGTGATAAATTTAATTTTGTTTCATCTTTAAAGGGCATCAGCTCAACCATTTTCATAGCAGCTTTATTTGTAATAGCTAGAAACTGGAAACAACCCAAATGTCCTTCAACTCAAGAATGAACACAAAAATCGTAGTACCTTTGCACAAGGGATTGTTGTTCAGCCATCAGAAACAAGGAAATCATGCAACTTGCAACCAAATGGATGGAACTAGAAAAGCTCATCCTGAGTGAGCTAACACAGACCCAGAAAGATACACAATGCATATATTCACTTATAACTGGATTCTATACATATAGAACAGGAAAACAAACCTACAACCCACAGACCCAAAAGAAACGGGACCTAACATAACTATCCTATGGGAAATTCCACCCAGCATCAAAACAAAGGAAAGCCTGAGACACACAGTCAAACATTAGATGGAGCTCTGGGAGCCCTATCTAAGAGAGGAAGGAGGTATAGAGAGTCCAAGAGGGGTGTAGAGCAACACATTATGAACAATATAACCAAACAATCTAAGCCCTTAGAGGCTTATAGAGACTGAAACTCTAACTAAAAATAATAAACAAACAAATAAACAAATAACTAAATATTTTTTTTTTAAAAAAGAGAAAAACCTAGACTAGGTCCAGTCTCCTCTACACAAAGGTAGATGATGGGCAACTTTGTCCTCATACAAATCTGTTAGCAAGTGATAAGGGGGCAGTATAATGATGGACTTTGTTACTTTTTAGTGGGACACTTTACCTTAACTGAGCTGCCTTGTTGGACCCCAAAGCAAGAGGAAGCTCTTAACCCTCATGTGACTGATGAACTGAAGGGGGGCTGAAATGTACCATCTCCACACTGGCAAAGAAGAATAGATGGGAAAAGGAGTAGAGGGTTGGAAGGTTGGACTGGGAGTGTAGTAGGGATGGGATTGCAATCAAGATGTAATTTCAGTTAATAAATAAATATTTGGAAAAAAGAATATTTTTGAGAATATCATTCATGACCACCACTATCTCATTATATGTATTTGATGTATGAGTCAATTCTGCTTTGCTAATAAATACATCTGTCTAGGGCTAATCACTTGGTATTAGTCAACCTATGTGAGAGCTCATCAATATGAGAAACATTCTAACTCTGCCAGCCTACATGTATCTCCGTTAATGGGAGTAGGACTTTGTGAAATTTTTTTCTGTCTGTGTTGGGATATTAACTGATGGCATTATTTAGCCTTTGTTCAAGCAACCATTTTGCTGACATACTTGTTCAATTTTTGAAAAAATTTCCCCACTATTCTCCACAATGGCTGAACAAATTTGTATTTCCTCCAACAGTACACAAAGGTTACCCTTTTTTATGTTCTCATTAAAACATATTTCTTTAGATTTTTTAAAATGCTATCCAGTTTATAAAGAATGATGCATTCTTTCCTTATTACCTTTTAGTGGGACACTTTACCTTAACTGAGCTGCCTTGTTGGACCCCAAAGCAAGAGGAAGCTCTTAACCCTCATGTGACTGATGAGCTGAAGGGGGGCTGATATGTACCATCTCCACACTGGCAAAGAAGAATAGATGGGAAAAGGAGTAGAGGGTTGGAAGGTTGGACTGGGAGTGTAGTAGGGATGGGGTTGCATTCCAGCTTTGATTTTCATGTTTATGATTATCAGTAATGTTGAACATTGTTTATGTACTTACTAAGTACATGTGTTCTATTGATAAATGTCTGTTAGGTCAAGATATCAATATTTGTCATATAAAGTAGAATTTTCCCTTCTATTCCTCACACTGTCAAATTTTCTTTACTGTCAAATTTTCTCTGTAGGATATTTAGTTTGTTATAGCCTGGTTTGTTTATTTTTGGCTATGTTTTTTTCTGTCACCATTCCCAAATCCCCACACATTTCCTATATATTTTCATTAGTACATTTATGTTTTATGTTTTATTTTTTAATGAACATGGGGTTATTCTAAAGTCTAAGAAATTTCTGTAAATTTTATAAATTTCTAAAAATTCTATGAAATTCTGAAAATATAAGAAATTTCTGTGAGACCTACAGCTTATGTACATGTTCTTGATTGTAGAAATTTAGTTTTCTTAAAAGTATATATTGAAGATTGTTATAATACAAGTGATACTCAACAGAGTTACTTTACATATCCACTGAAGAAGAGAAGTATTGCAAATTAGCTCATGCTTTAAAATGTAAATAAACTTTAAAATAATGAGAAACCATTAAAAACACAGTATTATTCCCTTCTTCACAGAACTTCAATTATATGATTGACTTAAAATAACTTAGAAACTTTGATATTTTATAAACATCATATATATATATGCATCTTGTTACATATTTAAATGTGAATATTGTAAATGTGCTCTAAAAGTTTTATTTGCTCTGTATAATACAAATCTGAGGAATGTATAAATCAGAATAAATAGATGAAACTTGTTATACAAAGCATATGTCTCTCTCTCTCTCTATATATATATATATATATATATAAATCTGTCCTAAATATATTGATATTTATACTATCTCCATGTGTACTTCAGTTTGAAATAATGTTACAAAAATCAGTTAACATAAATGCTCTGAATTTGCTTGTATGTATTTTTATGAACTATCCAAAGAAAAATTATTATGAAAGAAATGTTATAAACTATAAAATGAAATAGGTATCATGTTAATTGTTTCTTATTTTTCAAATGATTTACAATAACTGTAATTTACAATAAATATAGAGAATGTTCTCATACATTTAAGCACTTGGTCTGCAGTGGGTGGAGTTATTTGAGTAAGTTTAAGAGGTCCAGATTTACTTGGGGCAGTATATCCCTGGGATTGAGTTTCTAGAATTCACAAACTTCATGAAATTTTCAGTGTGCTTTCTGCTTCTTGTTTGTGATTGGAGATGTTACTTCTCAACTCCAGCTCCTGCCACCATTTTTATCTGCTGCAATATTTATGCACTGTGATGGTGATAGAACATTATTCCTCTAGAAACATAAGTCTAAATAAACCATTATTTCATTATGTCTGATTTTAGTAATAGAAAAGTAGCTAACATACTTTGAAAGCACAGAATCCTAAGTTTGATACCCAGATTTCATGAATTAGTTTGTAGTATTCACTTTTATTTCCTGTGTCAAGAAGTTAAAGACAGTTGATTCCTGGGACACATTGGTTAGCTTACTAAATCTTAGTCTTAAAAAAAATAAATGTGGAAAGTACTTAAAGAATGATATCTGAACGTTTTTCTCTATCCTCCACACACACACATACACAGGTTTTCATGCACTTGTACCTACATGAATATGCACACAGATGTGCACATACACCGTATGCAACTCACACTCAGTCTACATTTTAGTAATGTGATTTTTGATCCTCATGAGATCTCAGTGTATTTTGGACAGCATCTTCTGATACTGTATCAAGATGAGAAAATCACCTTATACCTTTGTGAATAATGAAAGGTTAAGGAGGAGAGTCAGAGGAAATAAAATACTTCAGTACTATATTCAATCTATTGACACAATAGCTTCATGAATATACTACTGGATAAAGAATTAAAGACAGTGACCATTGTCATAACTCCATGATGTAAGACTGTAGTTTTCAAACTATACAAAAGAGTTAAAGAACTAAATACTCAAGGAAAACAAGGAAGGTTCTGGTGAATATCTAAACATAAATCCCCAAATTCTCATAGAAATGCACATATCAACTGACTCCACATATCTGCAAATTTCTATGGGTTACTTTTCTTCTTCTTCTCCTCCTCCTTCTTCTATTTTCAGACAGCCATACTTTTTTGGGAGAACTGTTCTGAAATATGTGCTCTCTCTGAATATGACATGGGTGTTGCACTCATGATTCTCAGTACTCATAACTGTAACAGCATCAGATCAAGCACACCAAAATTTCAAATGGATTAGTGGTCCCTCAAGGCTTCACCTCTAACTGAAGTGAAATTGACAATTAAATGACTACTGTAGGAGGCAAACTCATTTTTCTTTGAAGATTTGGTCTCTTCTAGGTTGTTCATTCTCCAGTGTATGACACCATACTCAGGTACATGCACTGTGATGGTGATAGAACATCATTCCTCTAGAAACATAAGTTTAAATAAACCATTATTTCATGGTTTCTGATTTTAGTAATAGAAAAGTAGCTAATATACTTTGAAAGCACAGAATCCTAAGTTTGATACCAACATTTCATCACTCTGGTGGCCATTCAGTTAGGACCAAAATCCTAAGT
The DNA here is from genome assembly GCA_907164525.1 of Lophiomys imhausi. Classification (NCBI taxonomy): domain Eukaryota; kingdom Metazoa; phylum Chordata; class Mammalia; order Rodentia; family Muridae; genus Lophiomys; species Lophiomys imhausi. The sequence goes on along the minus strand of CAJQZJ010032984.1, from coordinate 6,713,459 downwards.
GAACATTGAAAAAAACTTAAAAAGGAAATGATGTTGAATGGGACATATTTTGAGAAGTATGACATATGGAAACTGAAGGTGGAAGAAGAGTAGATATGATCATAATACATTGCATACATGTATGTATTCCTAAATCAGACACTGGAAAATACTCATAATAGCAATTTCATACACTGACCTTCTGCAGCTTCTGGCAGGGCTCAGGCCTTGTTAGACACCAAAGCATAAGTGCACACTCCTCTGCCAGAATGTCAGAGATATGTCAGTCTGGGAAGAGAAGGATGGAGCACAGTACAGAATCCATGCCACAGGATATCCTGGAGAGACAGGAAAAAGGATCCTCTTGACCAACAAGTGTTAGTATTCTCTTAACTGAACAAGCAGGAGAGTTAAAGTAGCCCTAACACTCTTTGTCATGCATTGAATCCACACAGCATTCTTAGTTAACTTGCCAGTGCCAGCCATTCAGCTTCAAGGAGCTTGGGGATCCCAAGCCAAGCCAAGTAAGTGAGAAAATATGGTGGCTGTTTCAGGAACAACCAGCAACTAGCTACTGAGGCAGATGAACACTACAATGAGTGTTATGGGAGAAATGGTGAAAGCATGGCCACCAGGATGATGAGAGGCAGTAATGAAGATGCAAACCTGGCTAGGCTGAAGTGGCAGAGTGGCAGGGGAATGAGCTGGGGCTAAGGGTGCTCATGGAAAAGCTCTGGATCCAAGATGTAGGAGACCTTGTTAGGTGGCAAGACAGGAACCTGGACCCCAATCAAGTCTAGCTAGACAGATGTGTCCATTGATGAGTTCTTCCTGGGGGAAAAGTCCTTCCTCCCATGCCCAAAATAAACAGCCAAGTCTCAGATGGTCTTGGTGCAGAGAAAGTTCATTTGTGAAAAGGGAAATTATAAACCTTGGGGAGTGGGGAGAAGTTTTGGAGATGAAAGTGCTTGATTTAATCAGGATAAGAGTGCCAAAATTACTTCATTAGCATGGTGCTATCATTAAAAAGGGAACAGACTATATAATTAACCCATGGGTAGTGGTAGTGGGGGAAGAACTACAGGTACAATTAGAAACATAAACAAAAGGTCATTGGCTGAAGTCCAAGACACCAAGAGATCTCTTTAACATGGGGAGGCATTCCTGTAATCCCAGGTGCTCATTGGACAAGTTTCTTATCAGGAAGAAGGGCAGGGCCTGAAACTTCCCTGAGGACTACTCAGCCATCCTCAGAGGGTGTGAGTTTTGGGATTTACTAGATCAGCAGAAGAAGGAAATCTCCTGAGAAAAAAAAGAGTCTGTTATTTAGCACCAAGCTCAGAGACTTTTCAGTAGTGCCAGACTTCCACCTTACCAGCAGGGTCTAACAATAGGCATGAAGTATGTGAGTATATGTAAATTATTTGCTAAAATTAATATCCATTCTAAAAAATATGAACCAGGAGGGAACTAAAAGACTAGTGTAGTTACTTATGTAACAAAAGCTAAGTATGATACACTCAAATTAAAAAAAGCAAGTGATACATTTATGAGCATAAAGAAGTTTCATGCTTTTTAAAATAAAGGCAAAAGGCAGGATTTAATTTGCAAAAGAAAATACTTTAATATAGTGAATTAATATGTGATGAATTTGGAGTAATGTAAAACAAAAATAATAGAATAATGTCACATTTAAAGTAAGATATTAGTATAATTAATATCTAAAAATCATAGTAGAAGGATCAAATGATTAAATATTCAACCTGATTCCCAATTTGATATTAACACAATTAAACCAATGAATTGGAAATGGACTTGCAAAACTCAAAGTAAACATCACCAAGTGAACAACTTTGCAAAAGTTTATATGTATATGTTATAGTTAATGAAATAAAATTTTACATGAATAATATACACTAGATATTACTACTTAGATATACTATTTTATGTATGTGATGTTAGGAATAAAACTCACAGAACTGGGCTCAAATTAAATGTGTCTATGATTCATCATAAATAAATTGCAAAATATAATTTCCTCAAAGTTCTCTTTCATTTATTAGAATTCAATATTTTATTTATATACAACATACTTTGATCATCTTTATCCCCCACTTCAGTTCCATTATATCTGCCAACTATCTTTATTTTATGTTTTTTTTATTGTTTAATCCCCCTATATTCAATTAGTACTGCTTGCATTTGTATGGGTGTTGGGACCACTCCAAGAGATCATGAACAAGTTGCTAAATAACATACCCGAAAGAAAAGTGTCTTTTTCTCCCTAAGAAGTATCACTTGCCAATAGTTCCTCAACTTGGTGTAAAACCGCATGAGGCCCTACTGCCATTCATACTCAAATTATTACTAGGCTGGTAATGCACAGATCTTGTCTTGGTGAACAAAGCTACTATGAGTTATTGAGTACATTGGCCATGTCATTTCTGGAAGACAACATTTCAGAGTACCTTTTCCCATCCTGAAGCTCTTAAAGTTTTTCTGTCCCTTGTCATATTCCCTGAACCTTTGGTGCAAGATAGATATGAGGCCTAACTTAAGAATTAAGCACTATCAATCATTCATTTTCACAACTATTAGAAGTTATGCATTTGAATTTATCACTGTCCACTCTAAAATGACTCTAAAATGAACTGTGAACAAAGTCAGCAATAGTAAAGATACATGATGTGAATATAAATATTTAGATTAAGATTTAACAATGGGATCACTAGGCAAAATAACCATAGTAGGTTCCACATTAAAAACTCTGACCTCTGTAAGATGTGAACTTTTGACCAGGTTAAATATACCATTCAGACTGCTGGTGGGAAGCAGATTCAAATGTTCTTGTCTTGGTCATTTATATTACTGTGGTAAAAGCTATGACCAAAATCAACTTGAGAAGAAAAGTGAAATATATCATTTCATCATACACTTCCAGGAAACAGTCCATCAGAAAGTGACATCAAGGTAGGAACTTTTCAGGAACCCAGAGACAGAAAGTGAAGCAGAGACCACAGAGGAGGGCTTGTTACTGTTTTGCTTTCTATGGCTTTCACAGCATAATATCTTATAACACCAAGACCATCTCCTAAGTATTGGCACTACCTACAGTGGGTTTGTCAATTTCTCTATCAAATAGTAATGAAGAAAATGTCATGCAAACTTGCCTACAGACATTTTTTTTGGAAGAGTTTTCTTAGCTGATGTTCCTCTTTCCAGACAACTCTGTTTTGTGTCAAGCTGACAAAGATCTGGCTAGCATGGGTTTAACTATCAATGAACATTGTACATTTTATATACTAAGTAATTTCTTTTTCTACTTGACTCTATTTAGTCTCTAAAAATATACAACTTATCAGATGAATGAGTTTTGACACATGCATACTCGCAAATAACTAATATTCAAATTATCATGTAGCATCCACAAATAATGAATGTATGTGTGTGTTTATACATCATTAAACAAACAAATGGCTCTTGAGAAATATGACAGAAAGATTAAGCAAGGTGGTAAATAGAGAGGATAATGTAATTTTTGTAATAAAATTAAAAGCATGGGGAGACTAAATATGGAAAATAAGAAAGTCAGCCAAATGGGTCAGAGGTACAAAGAGAAAGAAGGAGAAGCACAGTGAATGAAAACAATAAAAGGAGAAAGTGACTGAAAATAAAGTAGAATGAAGATACTACTTTGTAATCTAAAAAGTAAAAAATATGGAATATGTTATGTTGTAATTTTTTATAATTTATTTTTTATTTCTTCAAGTTACATCTCAATCACAATCCCCTCCCTACTCCCCCCTCCTGTCCCACCCTTCCATCCTCTTCCCACTCAACTCCCCATCCTCTACCCTTTTTTTAGTTTAAGGTATATCTCCCCCCCCCAACAGCTCCCCCTTTCAGTCCAACAGATGGTTCTTTCTCTTATAACAATAAATACAATACAAAACAACAGAAGTAAATAGGCCACAATTATGAGAGCTATATGGCTTAGCATACATTCCCAATGTCCAGTCCATATGTATTTGGCACCTGACTTTAACATTCTACTATCTAACCATCTCCATGAGTTTAAAGTTCTTTATCTAACTCAGCTTTCATACTAACTTGCATCACAATTTTAAAAACATCTTCTTAGATCAGGAACACCCTCTTGATTCCTAAAAAACTCAAAATTTAACTATGAGACTCTAGCTATCTGTTCTTCAACCACTTCAGAGACATGAGCGGGATAAATATATCTGATTATATAGGAAGTGCAGGGCCCGCAGCTTCCAAAACTAAGAAATGACATACCAGTGACTGCCTGGACAGTTCCCATTTTCTCTCCATACATTACAGCATCAATCTTCAGGAGTTTAGCCCCATTTTTATGACAGACATTGATTGTTGAGCAGGAATTATGAAGGACTTACCTACCCTGTCTTGGCAGAGCTAGGCTGTCGACTTACCTGCTTCCAAATTTGGTCCTTTTTGGATAGTATTCTGTCTACAGTTGAAGCAAGGGGTTTTTCTTGCCAAGAGATAGGCTTGCCACTAATTCAACCATCTCACACTGGAGATTCTTCGATGCTCATCTTCTACTTGGAGTAGAATAGGGGGTGCTGTCAGGAGCTGACATGTCTCAATATCAAAAAATCTTAAGTTAAGAAAACATCTTTGAATGCCATATTCTGTAGATCTCTTGAGGTTTTTGAAGACACCCTATCTATCTCATATTTAGATAAGCAAATGTTGATTGTCTCTTAGCAACTTGATTTCTGAGTAGCTTAGAAAATATCTGTGATAGACTGTCATAGTAACTAACAAAACGACACGCTTGCATGCCTATTAGTTTGCATTTCTTAATTATCCTAAATAGTTTATGACAGTTGGTAGCAAAAGGCCAAAACTTCACATTTCATTTTTAAGCATTACTAGGTTCAATACCTTTAAGAAGCGTTACCCTTAATTTCGTATCAATATACAGAGATCAATACCAATGTGGTCAAATATAATATTAAATTTGTATCAATATACAAAGTTCAATACCTATGTAGCCCAATACAATCATAATTTTTCATCAATATACAAGGGTCAATACCATCGTGGCCAAATATAGTCTTAATTTTGTATCAATATATAAAGATCAATACCAATCTAGTCCAATACAATCTTAATTTTGCATTAATATACAATGATCAAACTTTGTAGGATGATTAAAAATAATAAAGATGTAGTGAATTTTCTCAACAGCAACACATGCCCCACCACATTGTCCCTGCAGCAGGCCTGCTCTCATTTCTATGATATGAGTTTTGTTTAAATTCTTTCCAGAACTTCATATTAGCTTACTCAGAGAATAAATCTATTTTTATATCTGTAACCTATATTTTCCTTCCATGCCCTCTTTTTTCCCAAAATAAGAACTCTGGGACTTAAATTTATTACAAATCCCTAGACCATATAACAAGGCATAAGCCTGGATTATCTCATAACTTATGAAACTCATTTATTGTATTCTATGTGTGTCACACAGCTAGATACCTCTTCTAATTTCTGTGAATCCATCTACCTCAGATTTCTAGGTAAATATCTTCTGTGTCTGACTCTATCTGAGATTTCCACTCTTTCTGCTGGATGTCCTGCCTCCTATTTCCTGGCTCATCTAATAGATAATCAGCTGATTATTGGCAAGTGAGTATTACATAAAATAGCCAGGAGATTCTCTCTAAATTTCTCATCCTTAGTCCAATAAAGACTCTTTCTCTTACCATAATTAACTTAAACAATTATGAAAACTATCAAGTAAGATTTGCATTCACAATATCCAGTCCATATGTAGTTGACAACTTTGGAGAAAGTACTCTATTGTGTGTCTTAACTTTTTTAAAGTTTATTTATTACTTCAGGTTACATCTCCATCACAGTGCCCTCTTTCCATTCCTCTCTGGCACATCCTCCCACACTGTACCCTCTATCCCTTCCATCCCACTCCTCCAGAGTATACTGACCCTATATATCAGTCCCCTGCCCCAGTTCAGCAGTCATATGAGGGCCAAGAGCCTCCTCATACACTGGGGGCATACAAGTCAGCCCCAATAGGGCAAAGTGTCTCATTGACAGGTAACAAAGTCTATGTTCCTGTTCCCTTGGTGCATTCATTGTATTATAGTTATTCTGTACTATATGGCTAAAACCTGATTATAAGTGAATAGATGCCATGCACATCCTTTTGAGTCTGGGTTAGCTCACTCAGGATGACCTTCTTTAGTTTTATCTTAATGAGGTCAAAATTCTATTACTTTAGAATGAAAGAAGTGCAGAGTAAGAAGATTCAAAAACTGTAGAAATGACAGAGATAGTTGGATGTCTGGATTGTATCAGAATTCTAGTATAATGTTGGATCATCCATCTTCAGCCTTCTTGCCCAGAATATCTGATAGACATTTTGGTGAAGGAGAAATTATGAAAGACTACTTATCTTGTTTTGGCAAAGCTTGGCAGTTGACTTCATTGTGTCTTATTTGTCCACCTGGAACAGAATTCTACCTGCCATTGAAGAAAGAGCAGTTTCTTGTCCAATAACTAGGTTAATACATTTGAAGAAAACTCCATATGAAGAGATTTTCAATGCTCATCCTCTTATTTGAAGTATAATGTGGTGCTAATAGAAGCTGACATGGACAAATGTCAAAATGCTTTAAATTAACAAAATATCTTTAAATGCCATATTCAGTAGGTCTCTGAGGTTTTTGAATACCATCCATCTGACTGTAGTGTACCTGAGTAGGCAAGCATTGCCTGTTTCTAGTTACTTACAATCTGTTCAGCCTCAGAAATATATTTACATAATAAACTAGACCATAAGTTTGATTGATTATTAACTTGCATTTCTTAATTATCCTAAACAGGTTTTAATAGCAGCTTTTAAAAGGACTAGAGCTTAACATTCCATTTATTTTTATTTTTTTATAATTTATTTTTTATTTCTTCAAGTTACATCTCAATCACAATCCCCTCCCTACTCCCCCCTCTTTTCCCGCCCTTCCACCCTCTTCCCCCTCAACCCCCCATCCTCTACCCTTTTTTTAGTTTAAGGTATATCTTTTCCCCCCCAACAGCTCCCCCTTTCAGTCCAACAAATGGTTCTTTCTCTTATAACAATAAATGCAATAAAAAACAACAGAAGTAAATAGGCCACAATTATGAGAGTTATATGGCTGAGCATACATTCCCAATGTCCAGTCCATATGTATTTGGCACCTGACTTTAACATTCTACTATCTAACCATCTCCATGAGTTTAAAGTTCTATATCTAACTCAGCTTTCATACTAACTTGCCTCACAATTTTAAGAACATCTTAGATCCAGAACACCCTCTTGATTCCTAAATAACTCAAAATTTAACTATGAGACTCTAGCTATCTTGTCTTCAACCACCTCAGAAACATTCCATTTTTAAGAATAAAATAGGCACTCCTTTCTTTACAACCTTACCAGCACGTGGTGTCATTTGAGTTTTTGATCTTAGCCATTCTGACAGATGTGAGATGAAATCTCAGAGTTGTCTTGAGTTGCATTTCTCTGATGATTAAGGATTTGTAGCATTTCTTCAAATCTCTCACTGCCATTAGAGATTCTTCCTTTGTGAATTCTCGGTTTAGCTTTGTTTCCCATTTTTTTCATTGGAGTATTTGTTGTCTTAGTGTTTAATTTCTTGAGTTATTTATAAATTATAGATATTAGCCCTCTGTCAGAGGTGAGGTTGGTAAAGATCTTTTCCCAGTCTGTAGGTTGCCATTTTCTTATTTTCTTCCAAAGAAAGTGTACTTTTCCTTACAGAAGCATGTCAGTTTTAAGCGGTCCCATTTATTTGATTGTTGGTCTTAGAGCCTGAGCTATTGGTGTTCTCTTCAGGAAATTGTCTCCTGTGCCAATGAGTTCGATGGTTTTCCCCACTTTAACTTCTATTAGATTTATTGTGTCAGGCCTTATATTAAGATCTTTGATCCACTTGCACTTAAGTTTTGTGCAAGGTGATAAGTGTGGGTCTAATTTCATTCTTTTGCATGTCGACATCCAGTTAGACCAGCACCATTCTGATGGGAGTGCAAACATGTACAGCCACTGTGGAAATCAGTCTGGTGATATCTTAGAAAACTTGGAATATCCCTACCTCAAGACCCAGCCATATCAATTCTGGGTATCCACCAAACAATCCCTCAACAAACCACAAGGAAATAGCCTCCTTTATGTTCATAACAGCCTTATTTGTAATAGCTAGAAACTGGAAACAACTCAGATGTCTCTCAACCAATGAATGGATAAAAATATTGTGGTATATTTACACAATGGAATACTACTCATCTATCAGAAACAAGGAAATCATGCAATTCACACGCAAATGGATAAAATTAGAAATGCTCACCCTGAGTGAGCTAACCCAGACTCAGAAAGATGCACATGGAATCTACTTACTTATAATTGGATTTTAACCATATAGTACAGGATAAATATTGTACAACTAACACACCAAAAGGAACAGGAGCTTAGACTTTGTTACTTATTAAGGGGACATTTTGCCCTGGGAGTGCCACCATGTTGGCCCTCAGTGCAAGAGGAAGCTCTTAGCCCACATATGACTGTTGAGCTGAGATGGGTTGTTATGTAGGGACACTCCACATTGGAGGCATGGGAAGGGTGGGAGAGGGAGGAGAGGTTGGAGGGGTGGAACCAGGAGGGGTGGAATGAATGCACTATGATGGAGATGTAACTTGAAGCAATAAATAAACAAAAAAAGAATTAAATAGGAATAATACCTCAAAAGAGTTGATATAGTGTATGTTGCAGTCAAATATGACACCAATTATGCATTAATATACAAATATCTATACCAATACAGCCAAACACATCCATAATTCTGTATCAATATACCAAATTCCACACCATTGTAAGATGTTTACCTAATAGAAGGTCTATAGTTTAAGAATAGATTCAAAATCTTCCCATTATTCCTATTATTCTTACATTATTCCTATATCCCCAAGTTATTCCTTTTAACCATTCTCCCCCTACATAGGAAAGAAAGAAGGATAGAGGAAAGAAAAAGAAGAGAGAAGTTCCCGAGTCTGATGTTATATACCATGTTTCCACCCTTATCAAGACTATTTAACAACTTGCAAACTATCCCCCTTTAGTGATGACAAATCTATACATCCCAACTTTTGTGAATGTGGTGCTAATCTCTTACATTGCTTCCTGCTGATTTGGGCAATAGTGTTCCTTTTTGGGGTTCCAAGAATATTGGAAAAATGACCAAGTCCTATGAAAGTTATCTATATCATTTGTTGTCCAGTGTCTGCATTATGGAAAAGTGTAGGGCTTAACTGAAGTCCTGGCTAGAATAGTCTTTGAGGCTAGACATTTTAAAGTTCTGGATATAGACTTGAGAAAAAAACTATTGATGTAGTCTGAGGTTAGAATCAAGAAGGATGCTGGAATAAATATTTCAGCATTTCAACATCTTTCTCAGCATGGCCAATGGTGAATCTTGTCAGTGTTACCTTAACTTCATTTGTGTCTGTAAACATAAATTTTCAGAAGTAATTTACATTTCTGCAATAACATATGTATGGAATGTGCAGTGTACAGAGATCAGTTAAAGACAACTCTCTGCTCTATATGAGCAGGTAAAAGACATCTGTCTTTCTTCATAAGTTTGTTTGCACTGTATAACAAACTGTAATTTAAATTTTCATCCATGCCATATGAAAGATAGCCATGATGAATCCTGAGGATTTTATAGACAAAAAGATTTATTGACTATGTATAGCTGAAGTCCTGGCTGCCCTTTCTGCCACTCTCACAGATCCACCTATGTCTCATATCTCAGCCAGTCTTAGAATTAATGCCATGTAGAGGGATCAGCTCTACTGATCCTACTTAAACCTATGCTTAGTTAATTGCGAAGGAATCCACATGTTTTCACTTTCTGTTGAAAAAAAGAGCACATCCTCTTCAACAATGCAACACATTTCCTGACTTCGATTCTGAGGTTGTCACATATATATACTGATCTAACTTATCAGTCATCTCTAAATCCAGTGCTTTTTAGAAGCTTTTCTACCTGTCTCATTGACATTTAAAAAAATATAAATTAAAATAAGCATTATTAAATGAACCTATGGGAGATCAAATATCCCCCTTTTGTTCTTTGAGCATTCCCTTTAAAGTCCTGTTAGATTCCCCCATAATTGCTTGTCTTGTAAGGTTGTAAAATATATCTGTAACAGGTTTAATGGCATAATTTCTAAAAAAATTGCACTATTCTATTGGATATATATATATATATATATGTCAAAGCATCATCCCCTTCAATTTGTAAAGGCATTTCCAAGATAACTGTCATCTCTAATAAATGTTCAACCTCAGAATCATTCCTTTTAGAATTCAAGACAGAGTCCAATAAAATACTGAATATTCATCAGTGGTATTATATATCAATATGTATACATATCTTAATGCTCCAAACTCTACAAAATGAAACATATGAGTAATTGTATGACATTGCTCCAAGGTGACATCTTTAAATAGAATCAGGATTCCTATCTCACTATATGTATCTCTATGGATTGCCTTTCTACTTCCTCAAGCCCTTCTAGATTTTTCTGTTTTGGAACTATCTTTATTGATGTTATTGTAAGTTCCAGATTATATTCTTCTGAGGTTCTTTATTCTGATATAAAGAATCCTCTGACTTCTCCTCTATGTTCTCTAAACTAGCACTTAATATTTCAGTCTTTTCCTCTCTAAGTCAGATTTATTTTTATTTCTCCTAAAGAGAATATATAACAACCCAAGGTTGTTGTTTTTAAGTTTCTAGTTTCACCTATACATTCTCCAATGAGTTTGTGGAATAATGTTTAATCTAAAGGTTAATGTTGGTGTGGTTGTTTGATTTTATCACTTCATATTATGAATTTCTCTTGCAATTCTTTTTCTTTCTTTTTTTATTTTTTTCTTTTGCTTCTTTCTCCTTACATATTCTTATTTTGGTTTAAAATAATGTCTCAAAAGAAATTTTAGCAAAGATTAATTTGGTTCTCACTATTTTGTCTAACATCAACAAATTTAGAAGTGAGAATTACAAATTTCACATATTTTCTTTTCTTGTTTAGAAAATTATTGTATGAAAATTAACACAACTGATTGATTTATAATATAGAAAACTGATATCATTTTTTTTAAAACCAAGAATTATCAAGTTTAAAAGGAAGTAATGACAAGACTCTTAACAAACTTGCTGCACATGATTCGTGATTATCTATGATGTACTAATCTGCAATTATTTGTTTTTTGATAAAGTGATATTATCCCAACTTTATTTGGAAAGCGGCAACTTAGATAGTGGATAAATATTGTTTCTAGGTGTATCTGACAGACAGTTCTGTACACATTGTGAATAGAAGCAGTACGCTGAGCATAGAGGATTATCTGCAGCAGTGTGGGGGGCCATCAGGCCATTTAAAATAGAATAGAATGAAATAATAAGAATGTAAATTTTTATATCCTGTTTGAACTAGAGTACTATATTACTATCTGGTTAATATCAGTGTTCCTGAACAAGTAAAAATGGGCCCTATAGTATTGTCTTACTTGGTACAGAACATCTTAAAATTGGGAGAGAACCATCCGACCTGGCTCATTTGACCTCCAGATTGAAGACAGTAAATTAGAGGACGTCTCTACATATGCAACATCCTGATACTAATTATCTCTCTGCTTATCCATCTGTCTGCTTACTCTTCCATTAACTGTCTATTTATGTATTAATCCATCCATCTATGTATGCATATAAGTAAGTATATTTGAATGCATTTTCTATTCAACATTTGCCTTTATATCTACATCTTATTTATTCTGCTTTTCTGAGGAGAATAGCATAATGCAGATATTTTGATGGGGTTTGTAGATTCTGAGGCCTCACAGTGAATAAGTGGTCAATCAGTTTAAGAACTGTATTTGTATTTATATTCCATAGATATTACATTCACATACAAATGCACTACACACATATACACATGAAAATAAGCTAAGATTTAAGATTCACAAAAGTTGTAATTTCCTCTAATATCATGAGGCCAGAAAATGACAAAGGGATATTTGAACCCTAGCCAGTTATAATTCATGTGTGTGTGTGTGTATGTGTGTGTGTGTGTGTGTGTGTGTGTGTGTGTGTTCAATTTCATATGAAGGCCAGAGGTTTATACTGATAACTTTCTGAATCACTCCATCTTAATTAATTTTAGAAAGGGTTTTGTACTGAACCTGGAGTTCATCATTTCAGTTACCTTGTTGGTCTGGAAGGCCTCCAGGGATTCTCCAGTTTATGGCCCTCTGGAGCTGGGATTACAGATGCATCCAGCCACAACAGGAATTTCCCTTGGGTGTTTGATACTAAATGTACAGAACAAAGAAAGAATATTAAAAACAATGGATGAAAAGGGTCAAGTAACATATAAAGGCAGACCTACTAGAATTATACCAGACTTCTCAAGAGAGATTTTAAAAGCCAGAAGTGCCTGACCAGATTTCATACAGTCTCTAAAATATCACAGATGTCAGCCCAGAATACTATACGCAGCAAAACTTCAATCATCATAGATGGAAAACCAAGATATTCCATGACAAAACCAATTTTAAGAAGATCCAAGATGGAGGTGGCCCACGCTGATGCATTTTTGAACTCGGAGAAAACAGCTAAAAAGCCACAGAGCTATAAGACTCTGAGCCGGGAATCGAGAATCATTACCAGCACAGGTCAGGGTAAGGACCACTCCAATACCCAGCGGGCAGCTCCAAAACCCCAGACAGGGTTACTAACCAGCCTCCTGGGCTCTCAGATCCCACCAAGGCTCTCCGGTTATTTAGTAAAGGGCTGGAGGAGCCAGAGCAGAGCCGTGGGAGCTGGAAGCTCCCTGGGTGGTCCCACAGCTATCTGAGGGGCTGTGGCAAAGAGGGCAGCGAGCTCACACAGGCATTTTGGAAAGTGCAGGCATATTTGTGCTTCCCCAGAGGGGTGTTGGACATACATACAGGCCTCTCTATTGGATTTACAGTCATTGGAAAAAACACTGCAGCAGGACTGAGCAGCAGGATACAGTTCCAGCATCAAGTTACTCAGCAACTCGACTGCTGTGTACCAGAACTTGGAAGACAGTGCCCCGTTTGCCAGTATCCAAAGCCAGCTCCATACACATATAGGTGGAGCTGTGAGAGTGGCAGAAAGGGCAGCCAGGTTGGAAGGTGGATTTGTCCTCCACAGGTCCAAGCCCTGGACAAATTGTGTGGTTATTATTATTAGACACTTTTTCTAGTGCTGGTCCTTCCAGCGGGAAACAAGAGCTTAAGCATATATACCTCCAACCCTGGAAGAGTGAGATTTCAACCTGCTGAGTGACTCACCTTAGGGGCATGGAGTCGGGTCCTTTCAAGACTCCAACAGGCGGTCTCAACCCTCAAACTTGGACTTTCAGAGTCCACAGAATCTGTGCCCAGACACACAGGACCATACCACCAGAGCCATTGCAGGCTGAACACTCGGTGTGCAACATATAGAGCTCTGACTTGTGAGCAGTGAAACAATCCTGGGTCATTCCTCATTGCCTGGGAATAGGCTGCACCAGCTCACAGTGTTTCTGGCTATTAGATGCACATTGACGATGAGAACCCACTGTGAGCAGCCGGGGAGGACCACAAACATGGTCCGACATGTAAGCTTCAGGGAAGCTACAACCCCACCCAATAGCCTGAGGCCTACCAACCTGCACTGTCATCTATACGAAGACCAGTTGGATCCCAGGAACTTACAGGAACACATCCCCATCACAACCCCTCATCTCAGTCCCCAATTGGGACAAAACAGGAAGGAGTGAGCTCTCAGGGACACACTGAGAACCTCCACACAAAGCCCCATCCAGCCAGTGGAAAGCAACAGATCATCAAGCAATATGACTGCTACACCAAAGCAAGCGCTCCCTTTGGTTCCAAGCCTAGAAGATAACAAGAACAAACAGCTAAGAACAGTGAAAAAGCAGAATCAACAAAAGCCAGGGAATTATGAGCCCAACAAAATGCAACGACACTAATACAGCAAGCCCTGACCACTTCACCACAGCTGAAACACATGAAAACGAGGATAACACTACAGTCTGGGAAGTGATAGAGTCCTTTCAAAAAGAATTTAAATCTATGAAGGAATTCCAAGAGTCCACAATTTTACAAGTGAAAGCAATGAATAATACCATTAGAGAGCTCCAAGCCAAAGTGGCTCAAATTGAACAAGAAAGAGACAAGGCAATGAAAGATTTAAAAGAGATGAAAGATTTCCAAGCAAAGATAAGCAAATGGGAGGAGGATATATACAAAATGAATAAAATCTTTCAAGACATGAAACTGAAAATGAAAGCAATAAAGAAAACACAGTCAGAATAAAGAGTGGAAATGGAGAATCAAGGGAAGTGAACAGGAACAACAAACATGAGTATCAAAAATAGGATAAAAGAAATGGAAGACAAAATCTCAGGCATGGAAGATTCAATGAGAGAAATCACTACAACATCCAAAGAAAATGAGAAAGCTAAAAAAGTACTCACCCATAACATCCAAGAAATCAAGGACTCAATGAAAAGACAGAACCTAAGAATTATAGGAATAGAAGACAGAGAAGACTCCCGACAAGGTCCAGGAAACATCTTCAACAAAATCATAGAAGAAAACTTCCCAAACCTAAAGAAAGACATGCCAACAAAATTCCAAGAGGCTTACAGGACACCAAACAGATTAGATCAGAAAAGAAACTCCTCTGGCAAATACTAATTGAAACTCCAAATGTACAGAAATAAGAAAGATTATTAAAAGCTATAACAGAAAAAGGTCAAGAAACGTATAACGGCAGAACCCTCAGAATTACAACTGACTTCTCCTCAGATACTCTAAAAGCTAGAAGGACCTGGACAGATGCAATACAAGCCCTGAGAGAACATAGGTGCCCAGACAGACTATTATACCTAGCAAAACTCTCTATCAACATAGATGGAGAAAACAAGATATTCTATAACAAATTCAAAATTAAACAATATCTATCCACAAATCCAGTCCTACAGAAGATTCTAGAAGGAAAATTCCAACCCAGAGAAGATAACTACACCCGAGGAAACAAAACTCCACGGCAACTAAACCAAAAGAAACACAGGACCACCACTTACACCAAAATAATGGGAAATAACAACCTCTGGACACTAATATCTATAAACATCAATGGACTCAACTCCCCAATAAAAAGACACAGGCTTGCAGATAGAATCCGTAAAAAAGACCCGTCATTTTGCTCCTTACAAGAAACACATCTTATTAACAAAAATAGACACTATCTCAGAGTAAAGGGCTGGGAAAAGTTTTTTCCAAGCAAATGGATCCATAAAGCAAGCTGGAATAGCCATTCTAATATCAAACAAAATAGACTTCCAACTGAAGTTACTAAAAAAGGACAGAGAAGGGCATTACATACTCATAAAAGGAAATATTCATCAAGAGAACATCTCAATATTGAACATCTGTGCCCCAAATACAAAGGCACCTACATTTCTAAAAGAAACTCTCCTAAAACTTAAATGGCAAATCGATCCCCACACATTAGTAGTGGGAGATTTAAACACCCCACACACAACAATCAATAGATCATCAAGACAGAAGCCAAACATAAAAATAATGAGTCTAACAGAGCTCTTGAACCAAGTTGACCTAACAGATATCTACAGAACGTTTCACCAAAACACAAAAGAATACATCTTCTTCTTAGCACCTCATGGAACCTTCTCAAAAATAGATCATAGAGTTGGATACAAAGATATTCTCAACACATACAAGAAAATTGAAATAACCCCTTGTATCTTATCAAACCACCATGGAATAAAGCTGGAATTCAACAGAATCAACAGAAAGCCTACACACACATGGAAATTGAACAAGTCTTTACTAGATGACTACTGGGTCAGGGAAGAAATAAAGAAGGAAATCAAAGACTTCTTGAAAACTAACAAAAATGAAGGCACAACATACCCAAACCTATGGGAGCCAATGAAAGCTATCCTACCAGGAAAGTTCATAGCACTAAGTGCCTTCAAAAAGAAAATTGTGACAGCGCATATGAGCGAATTACAGCCAAACTGAATGAATAGGGAAAAAAAGAAGCAAACACTCCCAAGAGGAGCAGAAGGTAGGAAATCATCAAACTTAGGGCTGAAATCAACAACTTATAAACAAAAAGAACAATACAAAGAATCAATGAAACCAAGATTGTTTCTTCGAGAAAATAAACAAAATAGACAAACCCTTAGCCAAATTAAAAAAGACAGAGGGAAAAACATAAATCAACAAAATCAGAAATGAGAAGGAAGAAATAACAACAGACATTGAAGAAATCCAGAGAATATTTAAGCCCTACTTTAAAAATCTATACTCCACCAAATATGAAAACTTAAGTGAAATGGACAATTTTCTTGATAGATTCCACCCACAGAAGCTAAATCAAAATCAGATTAACAGATTAAATATCCCTATAACCTCTAGGGAAATAGAAACAGTTATTAAAAAATCTCCCAACCAAAAAAAAGCCCAGGGCCAGATGGTTTCAGCACAGAATTCTATCAGACCTTCAAAGAAGAGCTAATACCAATACTCTTCAAACTCTTTCACAAAATAGAATCAGAAAGAACACTGCCGAACTCATTCTACGAGGGCACAGTTACCCTGATTCCTAGACCACATAAAGACCCAACAAAGAAAGAGAACTTCAGACCAATCCCCCTCATGAACATAGATGCAAAAATACTTAATAAAATACTAGCAAACCGAATCCAAGAACACATACCTCAAAAGTATCATACACCTTGATCAAGTAGGCTTCATCCCAGGAATGTAGGGATGGTTTAACATACGAAAATCCATCAAAATAATTCACCACATAAAGAAGATGAAAGAAAGAAAAAAAACCACATGATTATCTCGCTAGATACAGAAAAAGCATTTGACAAAATCCAACACCCCTTCATGCTAAAAGTTCTGGATAAAATGGGAATACAAGGACCATATCTGGAAATAATAAAGGCCATATAGAGCAAGCCAGTGGCAAACATCAAATTTAAAGGAGAGAAACTTGAAGAATTCCTCTAAACTCAGGGAGAAGACAAGGATGACCACTTCACCATATCTCTTCAATATAGTACTTGAAGTTTTTGCTAGAGCAATATGACAACTAAAGAAGATAAAGGGGATGCAAATTGGAAATGGAGAAATCACATTATCCCTATTTGCAAACAATATGATAATATACATAAGTGACCCAAAAATTCCACCAGAGAACTCTTACAGCTGATAACCACCTTCAGCAAGGTGGCTGGATAGAAAGTTAATTCAAAAAATCAGAAGCCCTTCTTTATACAACAAATAAATGGGCTGAGAAAGAAATCAGGAAAACAACTCGCTTCACAATAGCCACAAACAATATAAAGTATCTGGGGGTAACTCTAACCAAGCACCTAAAGGACCTGTGTACAACAAGAACTTCAAGTCCTTGAAGGAAGAGATTGAAGAGGCCATCATAAGACGGAAAGATCTCAAAGATCTCCCATGTTCATGGATAGGTAGGATCAACATAATAAAAATGGCCATCCTACCAAAAGCAATATACAGATTCAATGCAATTCCTATCAAAGTACCAACACAATTTTTATAGACCCGAAAAAAGCTATTCTCAACTTCATATGGAACAACAAAAAAACCTAGAATTGCTAAATAAAACCTGTACAACTAAAAAAAAAAAAAAAAACTTCTGGAGGTATCACCATCCCAGATTTCAAGCTGTACTACAGAGCAATAGTAATAAACACAGCATGATACTTGTATACAAATAGACCAGTGGATCAATGGAATCGAACTGAAGACCCAGAAATGAACCCACACACCCATGGTCACCTAATCATTGACAAAGAAGCCAAAACTGCACAATGGAAAAAGGAAAGCATCCTCAACAAATGGTGCTGCTGGTCCAACTGGATGTCCTTTTTTAAAAGAATGAAATTAGACCGATAATTATCACCTTACACAAAATTTAAGTCCAAGTGGATCAAAGACCTTAACATAAGCTGGTCACAATAAATGTACTAGAAGAGAAGGGGGAAAAACCCTCAAAATCATTGCCACAGGTGACAACTTCCTGAACAGAACACCAACAGATCAGGACCTAAGACCATCAATCAATAAATGGGACCTCATGAAACTGAAATGCTTTTGTAAGGCAAAAGACACTGTCAATCGAACAAAACGGCAGCCTACAGATTGGGAAAAAAAAAATCAAAACAAAAAACTTCACCAACCCCACATCTGACAAAGGGCTAATATCCAAAATTTACAAAGAACTCAAGAAATTAGATCCCAAGAAACCAAATAATCCAATTAAAACATGGGGGAAAGTGTTAAACAGAGAATTCACAAAGGAGGAATTCCTAAAAGCCAAGAGACAATTGAATAAATGCTCAGCATCCTTAATCATCAGAGAAATGCAACTCAAGATGACTCTAAGATTCCATCTCACACCTGTCAGAATGGCTAAGATCAAAAGCTCAAATGACAGCACATGCTGCTGAGGGAGTGGAGAAAGAGGCACCCTCCTCCATTGCTGGTGGGAGTGCAGGCTTGTGCAACCACTATGCAGGTCCGTCTGGCAATATCTTAGAAAACTTGGAATAGCTTTGCCTCAGGACCCAGCCATCCCACTTCTTGATATACATCTAAATGACTCCTCACCGAATCACAAGGAAGTTGCCTCATCTATTTTCATTGCAGCCTATTTGTAATAGCTAGAAACTGGAAACAACACAGATGTCCCTGAAATGAAGAATGGATTAAAAAACTGTGGTACATCTCCACAATGTAATACTACTCAGCTATCAGAAGCAAGGAAATTATGCAATTTGCATCCAAATGGATGGAACTAGAAAAGCTCATTCTGAGTGAGCCAACCCATACTCAGAAGGATGCACATGGCATCTGTTCACTTATAGTTGGATTTTAGCTATATTGTACAGGATATCTATACTACACGCAATGCACCAAAGGGAACAGGAACATAAACTTTTTTTTCCTGTCAATGAGACACTTTGGCCTAGTGGTGCTGCCTTGTAGGTCCCCAGTGTATGAGGAGGCTCTTGGCCCTCATTTGACTGCTCTACTGGGGCATAGACTGTTATGTAGGAACACTCCAATCCAGAGGAGAGGGATGGAAGTGTTAGGGGGTAGAGGGTGGGAGAGTGGGACTGGGAAGGGTGGAAAGAGGACACTATGATGGAGATATAACCTGAAGCAATAAATAAGTAAATTTAAAAAAATTTTAAGCAATATCTATCAACAAATCTAGCCCTAAAAAATACTAGAAGGAAAACTCCACTGTAGGAGGTTAACTACACCCAAGAAAACAAAGTAAATAATTTCACACCACAAAAAACAAAAAAAAAGGAAATACACACACACACACACACACACACACACACACACACTACATCCACCAACATCAAATTAACAGGAATTAGCAATCACTGGTGTTTAATATCTATCATCAATTGACTCAATTCCCCAGTGAAAAGATTCAGGCTAACAGGATGGATGCACAAACAGGATCCATCATTCTTCTGCATATAATAAACACATCTCAGTGACAAAGATAGATACTGCCTCAAAGTAAAGGACTGCAAAGAGAATTTCCAAGCAAACAAGAAGTTTCCAAGAAGCAAACTGAAGTAGACATTCTAACACTTAATAAAACAGATTTCCACCCAAAACTATCCAATTAGATATAGAAGGATATTTCATACTAATCAAAGGAAAAGTCCACCAAAATCATGTCTCAATTTAGGATATCTATGCCCCAAATGCACATTCATAAATGGAACTTTATTAAAGCTTAAACCATACACTAAATCCCACAAATTAATTATGCTTGTCTTCAACACCACACTCTCACAAATGGACTAGTCATCCAGACTGAAACTAAACAGAGAAAAACAAATGGTACTAACAGACATTATGAATCAAATGGACCTTACAGATATCTACAGAACATTTCACCTAAACACAAAAGAATATACTTTCTTCTCGCCACCTCATGGAATTGTCTCTAAAATTGACCCTATACTTGGTCATAAAGCATGTCTCAATGGATACAAGAAAACTGAAATTACCACCTGTATCTTTTCTGACTACTAAGGATTAAAACTGGACTTCAACAGCAACAGAAACAACATAAAGCCTATATAATTATGGAAACTGAACAACTCTCTACTCAAGGAGCACTAGGTAAAGGAAGAAATAAGGAAAGAAATTAAAACTATCTAGAATTCAAGGAAAATTAATGCACAAAATACCCAAACTTTTGAGACACAATGAAAGCAATACTAAGAGGAAGGTTCATAGCACCAAGTGCTATCATAAAGAAATTATGAGATCTCGTGCTAGTAACTTAACAGCATATCTGAAAGCTCTAGAAAAAAAGAGAAACAAATGCATACAAGAGAAGTAGACAACAGGCGATAACCAAACTCAGGGCTGAAATCAATACATAGAAACAAGGGAACAATACAAAGAATCAATGAAATTAAGAATTTGTTCGTTGAGAAAATTAACAAAATAGACCAGCACTTATTTAACTAAAAATGCAGAGAGAAAGAATATCCAAGTTAACAAAATCAGAAATAAAAAGGGAGACATAACAACAGACTGAGGAAATCCAAAGAATCATTAGATCTTCAAAAACCTGTAATCCACAAATTTGGAAAATCTAAAGGAAATAGACAATTTTATACATATATAAAACTTACCAAAGCTAAATCAAGATCAGATAAACAATCTAAATATTCACATAATCCTTAAGGAAATAGAAGCAGTTATCCAAACAAAACAAAACAAAACAAACAAACAAACAAAAAAACAAAACAAAACAACAAAAACAAAACAAACAAACAAAAAAACCCAAAACCTCCCATGGCCAGATGATCTTATAGCATAATTCAAATTTAGTGCAGACCTTCAAAGAAGAGCTGATACTCCTCGAATTATTTCACAAAATAAGAACAGAAGTAACACTACTAAATCCATATTATGAGGCCACAGTCACCCTCATACATAAACCACAGAAAAACTCAACCAAAAAAGAGAGCTTCAGACTAATCTTCCTATGAATACTGATTCAAAAATCAAATAGGTATCATCCCAGACATTCATGGATGGTTTAACATAAAAATCCATAAATTTAATCCACCATCTAAACAAACTGAAAGAAAAAAAATGATCATCTCATTAGATGCTGAAAAGCCTCTGACAAAATCCCACACCTCTTCATGATAAAAGTCTGGGAGAGATCAGGGATAGAAGACACATACATGAACCACATAAAGGCAATATACAGCAAGCCTATAGCCAATATCAAATTAAATGAAGAGAAACTTAAAGCAATTCCAATAAAACAAGGGAGAATTCTATTCTCTCTGTGTGTGTCTATTCAGTATAGTATTTGAAGTTTTAGCTAGAGCAATAAGAGAACTAAAGGAGATCAAGGGGATACAAATTGGAAAGGAAGAAATCAAACTATCACTATTTGCAGATGATAAGATAGTGTACATAAGTGCCCCCCAAAATTGTACTAGGAAACTCCTACAGCCGACAAATACTTTCCCCAAAGAGGCTGAATACAAAATTAATGAAAAAAATTAGTATCCCTCTTATATACAAACAATAAACAAGTTGAGAAATTAAGAAAACAACACCCTTCACAATAGCCTCACATGATGTAAAATATCTTGAGGTATCACTAGGAAAGCAAATGAAAGAGCAGTATGACAAGAAATTTAAATGTATGAAGAAAGAAATTTGAAGAGAGTATGAAAAGATGGAAAGATCTCCAACCTCCCATGGATTGGTAGGATTAACATAATAAAAATGACAATCCTACCAAAATCAATTTACATTTTGAGCACAATTCCCATCAAAATTCCAAAAAAAATCTTTACAGACTTTAAAAGAACAATACTGAAGTTCATATGGAAAAACAAAAATCTAGGCTAGCTAAAATAATTCTGTACAACAAAAGAGCATATAGAGACATTACTATCTCTGATTTCACTTGTACTATGAGCAATAGTAACAAAAACTACATGGCAGTAGCATAAAAATAGACAGGTTGATAAAAGAAATCACATTGAACATACAGAAATAAGACTATACACTTATGGACACTTGAGTTTTGACAAGAGGCCAAAAGTATACAATGGAAAAAAGAAAGCTTCTTCAAGAAATGAAACTGATATAAGTGCATGTCTACATGTAGAAGAATGAAAAAGATCCATATGTATCATCCTTCACAAAATTCAAGTCCAAGTGGATCAACATAATACTTGATACACTGAACCTTACAGAAGAGAAATTTGTGGAATAGCCTTAAGCATATTGGCACAGTACACAACAACCTAAACAGAATACTAACAGCTCAGTCACTAATATTAACAATTAATAAATGAAAGTAAAAAGCTTCTGTTAAGACAAAGGACACTGTCAAAAGAACAAAGGGTCAGCCTACATAATGGAAAAAGATCTTCACCAGACCTACATTACACCTGACAGAGGGATTATATCCAAAATATACAAAGAACTCAAGAAACTAGAAAACAAACCAAATAACACAATTACAAAATGGTTTTTAAAAAATATTTATTTATTACTTCAGGTTACATCTCCATTGCAGTGTCTTCTTTCCACCTCTCCCAGTCCCACCCTCCCACCATCTACCCCTGTCCCTTCCATCCCACTCCTCTGGAGTGGAGTGTCCCTACATATCAGTCCCCCACCCCAATTTAGCAGTAATATGAGGGCCAAGAGCCTCCTCATACACTGGGAGCCTTCAAGGCAGCACCACTAGGGCAAAGAGTCTCACTGACAGGAAAAAAAAATCTATGTTAATGATCCTTTGGTGCATTGAGTGTAATATAGTTATCCTGTCCTATGTGGCTAAAATCCAACAATAAGTGAACAGATGCCATGTGCCTTCTTCAGAGTCTGGGTTAGCTCACTCAGGATGAGCTTCTCTAGTTCCAACCAGTTGGCTCAAAATGCATGATTTTGTTGCTTCTGATAGCTGAGTAGTATTTCATTGTGTAGATGTACCATAGTTTTTAATCCATTCTTAGGTTGAGGGACATCTGGGTTGTTATCAGTTTCTGACTATTGCAAATAAGGCTGCTATGAACATAGATGAGGAAACTTCCTTGTGATTTGGTTAGGAATCATTTGGAAGTTGTATGGCTGAGTCCTGAGGCAGAGCTTCCAAGTTTTCTAAGATATTGCCAGACTGACTTCCATAGTGGTTGCACAAGTCTGCACTCCCACCAGCAATCAAGGAGGATTTCCCTTTTTCCACATCCTTGCCAGCATGTGCTGTCATTTGAACTTTTGATCTTAACCATTCTGACAGGTGTGAGATGGAATCTCAGAGTCCTCTTGAGTTGCATTTCTCTGAAGATTAAGGATGCTGAACATTTCTTCAAGTGTCTATCAGCCCTTAGGGATTCCTACTTTGTGAGTTCTCAGTTTAGCTCTTTTCCCCATTTTTTTTTTGATTGCATTATTTGGTTTCTTGGCATTTAATTTCTTGAGTTCTTTGTAAATTTTGGATATTAGACCTCTGTCAGATGTGGGGTTTGTGAAGATTTTTTTCCCAATCTGTAGGCTGACATTTTGTTCAATTGACAGTGTCTTTTGCCTTACAGAAGCTCTTCAGTTTCATGAGGTCCCATTTATTGATTGTTGGTCTTATATCCTGAGCTGTTGGTGTTCTGTTCAGGAAGTTGTCACCCATGAGTTCGAGGGTTTTCCCCACTTTACATTCCAATAGAGTTAATGTGTCAGGCCTTTTGTTAAGGTCTTTGATCCACTTGGACTTAAGTTTTGTTCAAGGTGATAAGTCTGGGTCTAATTTCATTCTTTCACATGTTGACATCCAAATGGGCCAGCACCATTTGTTGAAGATGCTATCCTTTTTGCATTGTATTGTTTTGGCTTCTTTTTCAAAAATTAAGTGACCATAGGTGTGTGGGTACATTTCTGGGTCTTTAATTCGATTCCATTTATCCACTGGTCTGTTTCTGTACCAGTACCATGATGTTTTTATTACTATTTCTCTGTAGTATAGATTGAAATCAGGGATGGTGTTACCTCTAGATGGTTTTTTAGTTTTGTTTTGTTTTTATTGTACAGAATTGATTTGGCTATTATGGGTTTTTTGTCATTCCATATGAAGTTGACAATTTCTTTTTCCAGGCCTATAAAAATGGTGGTGGTATTTTGATAGGAATTGCATTGAATCTGTATATTGCTTTTCATGGGATGGCCATTTTTATTATATTGATCCTACTTATCCATGAGCAAGGGAGATCTTACCATCTTCTGATGTCCTCTTCAATTTCTTTCTTCAAGGACTTGAAGTTCTTGTTGTACAGGTCTTTCACTTGCTTGGTTAGAGTTACCCCCAAGGATTTTATATTGTTTATAGCTATTGTGAAGTGTGTTGTTTATCTAATTTCTTTCTCAGCCCATTTATTTGTTTTATAAAGAAGTGTTTCTGATTTTTTTGAATTAATTTTTTATCCATCCACCTTGCTGAAGGTGTTTATCAGCTGTAAGAGTTCTCTGGTGGAATTTTGGGGTGCCTTATGTATACTATCATATTATCTGCAAACATGGATAATTTGACGTTTCCGTTTCCAATTTGTATCCCCATCATCTCCTTTAGTTGTCTTATTGCTCTAGCAAGAACTTAAAGTACTATGTTGAAGAGATATGGCGAAAGTGGACATCCTTGTTATGTCTCTGCATTTAGAGTAAATGTTTCAAGTTCTCTCCATTTAATTTGATGTTGGCTACTGGTTTGATGTATATACCCTTTATTATTTCTCGGTATGGTCATTGTATACCCGTTCTTTCCAGGACTTTTAGCATGAAGAGGTGTTGGATTTTGTCAAATGCTTTTTAAGCATCTAGCAAGATGATCATGTGTTTTTGTTTTTTTCAACTTGTTTATATGGTGAATTACATGGATGGATTTTCATATGTTGAACCATCCCTGAATTCCTGGGGTGAAGCCAACTTGATCATGGTGCATGGTACTTTTGATGTGTTCTTGGATTCGGATAGCCAGTATTGTATAAAGTATTTTTGCATCTATGTTCATGAGGGAAATTGGTCTGAAGTTCTCTTTCTCTGTTAGGTTTTTGTGTGGTTTAGGAATCAGGGTGGCTGTGGCTTCTTAGAATGAGTTTGGCAGTGTTTCTTCTGATTCTGTTTTGGGGAAGAGTTTGAAGAGTATTGGTATTATCTCTTCTTTGAATGTCTGGTAGAATTCTGTGCTGAAACCACCTGGCCCTGGGCTTTTTTTTTGGTTGGGAGATTTTTTAATGACTGTTTCTATTTTCTTAGGGGATATAGGGCTGTTAAATCTGTTAACCTGATCTTGATTTAACTTTGGAAGGTGGAATCTATCAAGAAAAATGTCCATTTCACTTAGGTTTTCAAATTGTTGGAGCATAGATTTTTAAAGTAGGACCTAACATACTTAATATAAAATAAACTTTCTTAAATTTTATTTCCTCAATGTCTGTTGTCATTTCTCCCTTTTCATTTCTGATTTTATTGATTTGGGTTCTTTTCCCTCTGCCTTTTAGTTAAATTGGCTAAGGGTTTGTGTATTTTGTTGATTTTCTCAAAGAACCAACTCTTGGTTTCATTGATTCTTTGTATTGCTCTTTTTGTTTTTACGCTGTTGATTTCAGCCCTAAGTTTGATTATTTCCTGATGTCTACTCTTATGGTAGTGTTTGCTTCTTTCTTTATTTTTTTTTTGTCAGTTCTTCCAGTTCAGCTGTGAACTTGCTAATATGAGCTGTCACAGTTTTCTCTTTAAAGGTCATTTGAATTCTCCTCGTAGCACAGCTTTCATTGTGTCCCATAGGTTTGGGTATGCTGTGCCTTCATTTTCGTTGGATTTTAAGAAGTCTTTGATTTCCTTCTTTATTTCTTACCTGGTGCAGAAGTCATCCAGTAAAAACTTTTCAGTTTCCATGAGTATGTAGGCTTTCTGGTTATTTCTGTTGTTGTTTAAATCTAGCTTTATTCCTTGGTGGTGGGATAAGGTACAAGGGGTTATTTTGATTTTCTAGTATCTGTTGAGGCCCGCTTTGTGACCAACTACATGATCGCTTTTGGAGAATGTTCCATGTGGTGCTGAGAAGAAGGTGTCTTCTTTTGTGTTTGGGTGAAATGTTCTATAGATATCTTTTAGGTTGATTTGATTCATGACCTCTGTTAGACTCATTATTTCTCTGTTTGGTTTCTAACTTGATGACCTGTCCACTGTTGTGAGTGGGGTATTAAAGTCTCCCACTACTAACGTATGGGGATCGATGTGTGATTTAAGCTTTAGAAGAGATTCTTTTACAATTGTAGGTGCCCTTGTATTTGGGACATAGATATTCAATATTGAGATATCCTCTTGATGAATATTTCCTTTAATGAGTATGTAATGCCCTTCTCTATCTTTTTTGATTAACTTAAGTTGAAAGTTTATTTTATATTAAGATGCCTACTCCAGCTTACTTCCTGGTTCTATTTGCTTGGAAAACCTTTTCTCAGCCTTTTACTCTGAGGAAGCATCTATTTTTGTTAGTGAGATGAGTTTCTTGTATGGAGCAAAATGACGGCTTTGTTTATGGTTCCATTCTATAAGCCTGTGTCTTTTTATTGGGGAGTTAAGTCCATTGATATTGATGGATATTAATGACCAAAGGCTGTACCACCACAACCCCAGTTGGGACACAACAGGATGGGGTGAACTCTGGGAGTCACGCTGAGAACAAACCTCCACACAAGGCTCCATCCAGCCTGTGGTGAGCTATAGAGCACCAAGCTATTCGACATCTACACCAAAGCGCTCTTTTTGACAGCATGCCCAGAAGGCACCAGGAACAAACAGCTTAGAAAAACCAGATGGCTAAAGGTCAGCAAAAGATCAGATCCAACAAAATCAGGGAAATATGAATCCAACAAAATGCATTTATGCTAGTATAGCAAGCTCTGACCACTCCACCACAGGTGAAATACATGAAAGTGATGAAAAATCTATTCTCTGGAAAGTGATAGAGTCCTTTCAAGAAGAATTTAAATCTTTGTAGGAATTCAAAGTTTCCACAATTTTACAAGTGAAAGCAATGAAGAATACCATTAGAGATCTCCAAGCCAAGGTGGCTTAATTTGTACAGGAAAGAGACAAGGCAATAAGCAAATTGGACAGGAAACATATAAAATTGTCCAAGACTTGAAATTGGAAGTGGAAGCAATAAAGAAAACACATGCAGAAATAATCTGGGAGATGGAAAATCAAGGGAAGAGAATTGGAACTACAGACATGAGTATCAAAAACAGGATACAAGATATGGAAGACAATATCTCAGGTGTCGAAGAGTCAATGGAAGAAATCAGTACAACAACCAAAGAAAATCAGAAATCTAAAAAAGTTCTCACCCATAACATTCAAGAAATCAAGGACTCTATGAAAAGATGGAACCTAAGAATTATAGGCACAGAGGAAAGAGAAGACTCTTTACTCCAAGGTCCAGGAAACATCTTCAAGAAAATCATAGAAGAAAACTTCCCAAACCTAAAGAAAGAGATGCCAATAAAATTCTAAGAGGCATACAGAACACCAAACAGATTAGATCAGAAAAGAAACTCCTATTGCCACATAATAATTGAAACTTCAAATGTACAGAACAAAGAAAGAATATTAAAAGCTGTAAGAGAAGAAGGTCAAGTCACATACAATGGCAGACCCATCAGAATTACACCTGACTTCTCCTCAGAAACTTTAAAAGCCAGAAGGGCTTGGGCAAAAGTCCTACAAGCCCTGAGAGAGCATAGGTGCCCAGGCAGAATACTATACCCAGCAAAACTCTCTATCAACATAGATGGAGAAAATAAGGTATTCCATGACAAAATAAAATTTAAACAGTACATACCCACAAATCCAGCCTTACAGAAGATTTTAGAAGGAAAATTCCAACCCAGAGAAGATAACTTCACCCAAGAAAACAGAGGAAACAAAAAACTCCACTGCAGCTAAATTAAAAGAAACACAACCACCACCTACACCCAAATAATAGGAAATAACAACCTTTTGTCATTAATATCCATCAATATCAATGGACTCAACCCCCCCCCAATGAAATTCAAAATGGGTTTTTTTTTACAGATCTAAATAGAGAATTCTCAACATAAGAATTTCCAATGGCCATGAAATAGTTAAATAAATGTTCAACATTCTTAGTCATCAGGGAAATGCAAATAAAAATGTCTATGAGATTCCATCTTTCACCTGTCAGCACTGCTAAGATAAAAAACTCAAGGGACAGCACATGCTGGTGAAGATGTTGAGCAAGGAGAACACTCTTCCATTGCTGTGGGAGTGCTAACTTGTACAACAACTTTGGCAATTAGTTTTATGGTATCTCAGAAACTTTGTAATAATTCTACCTCAAGTCTCAGCTATACTACTCCTGGGCATATACCCCCAAAATGCTCTACTATACTACAAGGGCACTTGCTCAACTATGTTCATAGCAACTTTGTAATAGACAGAAACAGGAAACTTAAATGTCCCTCAACTGAAGAATGGATGAAGAAAATGTGGTATATTTACACAATGGGATACTACTCAGCTATTAAAAAACAAGGACATCTTTTTGGTGTGTTGGATGTAGGATAGTTATCCTGTGTTATATGACTAAAATCCAATTATAAGTGAGTAGATGCCATGTGCATCTTTCTAAGTCTGGGTTAGCTTACTCAGGATGAGCTTTACTAGTTCCATCTATTTGGCTGTGAATTGCATGATTTACTTGTTTCTGATAGCTGAGTAGTGTGTAGGGACATTCCACATTGGAGGAGTGGGATGGGTGGGAGAGGGAGGAGAGGGTGGGAAGGTGGAACCAGGAGGGGTGGAAAGAGGGCACTATGATGGAGATGTAACTTGATGTAATAAATAAACATTGCAATAAAAAACAAAAACAAGGACATCATGAAATTTGCAGACAACTGGTTTGAAATAGAAAAGATTATCCTGAATGAAGTAACCCAGACTCATTAGATGCTGAAAAGCCTCTGAAAAAATGCCAAACCAAAGACACATATAATATGTGTTCACTTATAAGTGGATATTAACCATAAAGTACAGGACATGCTACAATCCAAAGACACAAAAAAGTTTAGTATCAAGGAAGGCCCAAGGAGAGACACTTAAATCTCACTGACAAGGGGAAATAGAATAGACAACAGGGCTGGATGAAGGGAAGAAATGGTGTGGGGAATGGGTAGGTAGAGGAGCAGGAGAGATGTAGTTGGGGGAGGATGGAGAGACAGAGTACTATGAGAGACAACTTGAAAAGGTGGGGGGGCAGGCACCTCTGTGATGAGCTAGAAACGTAGGACAAAGGAAACTCCCAGCAATCTATGAAGGTGTGCTTAAGACTCCTAGCAATGGTTAAGATGGAACCTGAAACAACCATCTCCAGTAACCACTGACCCACAATCTCTCCTACCTACAAGAGGTGCTGGGATAAAGATGGAGTGGAAATTGAGGGAATAACTAATCAATGACTAGCCCAGTTTGAGATTGACTCATGAGAGAGCCCATCTATAACACAATTAATGATATTCTGATATACTTGCAGAGAGGTGTCTAGCATAACTGTCATCTGAGAGACTTCATGCCACAACTAATGGAATCCAGTGCAGAGATCCACAACCAAATACAAGCTAAAGTTTGGTGAATACTTTGGAAGAGTGGGGAGGATGGATGGTGGAAGGAGCCAGAGAGGTCAAGGACACCACAAGAAAACCTACAGTATCCACTAACCTGTGCCTTTAGGGGCCTGAAGAGGCTGAACCCCTGAATAGAAAAGGACCTAGGCTCTTTGAACATATGGAACAATTGTGCAACTATATCTTCATCTGGGGCTCCTAACAATAGGAGCAGGGGATACCTCTTACTTTGCTGCCAGTCTTTGAATTTCTTTCCCCTAACTTGGCTGCCTTGTCTAGCCACTATTAGAGAAGATGCACCTAGTGCTACTGTAACTTGGTATGCCAAGGCTGACTATGATCCATGGAAGGCCTTCTGCTCCAGTTTCCTGAAGAGAAAGAGAGGACTGGGTGTGAGGGGAGAGGTGGAGAGAGGGAAGAATTAGGAGGAGAGGTTGGAGGGAAATGTGCAATTGGGATGCAAAGTAAATAAATTAATTAATAAAAACAAATAAAACTTCTTTATTAGATATTCTGTGAGTGTTAATTTATTTTACATGAATGACCCAGGGGAGTCCATAAGTGAGAATAGACTTCATGTTCTCATTATGTTTAAATCATAAACTGATGGTTTGTGTAACCACCTTGCACCTGCTGAATAATATTATGTGTAATGATTTCACATCAGTTTTACATCAGGTTTACTTATTTTTATTTATTTAACTGCTTCATCAACCACAAAATTATGTGAATTGGTAGAATACCAAGTATGTATTGATACATACATATACTATGTAATGCTTTATAAAACCATATGTAATTTAAAATCAAATATTTACCAAGTTTGCCAAGAAATCATTGAAAATACTTTCTTCTGTATTTTGAAAATTTCCATACTTTATTTTTGAGGATCTGCCTACTGTTCAATAGTAGGAAAGAGCATCCTACTTATGACTCTTTTTTAGAGTTTTCTTTTCTTTTTATTTATTAATTCTTCTTTCATATGATACATTCCAACCACAAGCTCCTCTCCCTCCATTTCTCCAAGATCCCACCTTTCTCTTTCCCTTACATTTACGGTTCTTCTATTCCCTTCAGAAGAAGCAGGCCTCACAGGGACACCAACTCTCGATCACAGCAGGCAATGCATCAGTCTCAGAATCTGAAGTTTTCTTTCTTTTTTTTTTTATTTCACTGAAATATAATTAAATAATTTTCCCCCTACTCTCTTATTACAAAATGCTTACTGTTCTCCCTCCCCTTCCAAATCATGGCCTCCTTTTCTTTAACTATTGTTGTTACATTTCATAGGTGGGAACAAACATATTTATACAGCCTCCTGTGCCTGTGTCCATTCAATATTTCCTGCTTATACATATTTCTAGGGATAACAATTTGCCATTAGACAATCAAAAATGGAGCTTATCCATGGCAAGACTAATTCTCCCTCTCTTGGTAGATTGCTTATAGCTCTCCATCTTGGGAGGGGCCCTATAAGATTTCCCTATGTATTCTTTGGTATTAGTTAGTGCTGGAATTGTTCAGATATTACTTCGACAGAAATGTTAATAATATTTTATGGATGCAGTTTCTCTGTAATATCTAAAAGTCTCAGTCTTAGAGAAGACTTCCTAGTCCTGTGGTTCTCCTAATCTTCCCATTACCATTTTTAGAAATGACACATGAACATTAAGGAAAAGTTTTATTGTAGACATATCAATTGAGATGGAATGAAACTGCAACCTTGTTAACAATGATATTTATTAACAACTATAAATTGTTATACTAGGCCAGTGGAGAAGCAGGCAGCTGCACAGGAGTCGGGAAAGCTTGGCTGGGGAGCTGCTGGGGTTTGGCAGGAGGCAGGCTGCCCTGGCTTACCTTAGTTGGCAGCCCGACCTGTCCTGGGGATAAAGCCTGCACCAAGGGTGGCTTTCACCACCTGGAACCTAAACTATGTTAACTAACATATTTATTATTACACATGAACTGTTATATTAGGCCAGTAGAGCTTCTGGGGGCCTGGCAGGAGGCCTGCAGGCCTGGTTTGCCCTATTCCCCTTAGCTGGAGGCTTGAAATTTGCAGGAACCTTTTCACAATAATTAAATATACCAAGACCTTTTAATGTTTCAACACTTAGATCTTAGCTGCAGAAATTTTCAAAAGGAACCCAACCACCTTCTCCAAACTAGCCATATGGCTTGCTATACCTTCAGAGCTCACACCAAGATGTGCTGCTGCTCCTATTGAGAAGATAGCTTCCAATGTGTAAAACCCAGGGTTCCTTTCTTCATCCCAGGAACTCCCACCTTTCTCTACTCTTTCTGCCCTGATAACTGGCCATCAGTGACTTTTATTAAAGAATTAGAGAGGAGAGTGCCTTAGAAAGGGCAGTAGCCAGATTTTGACCACTGAAATCAGCCTCTGAGAATCAATGTATTAGACCTTCCTACAATGGGCACTCCACAGTCAGGTTTGTTGTTGTTTTGTTTATTTTGTTCTTTGCATTTTAATGGCTATTGCTTTTTGTATTGTCTCGTTCTACTATGTAAGGTAACTTCTTTGAGCAGTGGTGAGCTCTCAGATTTTCTGTGGGTATGAGTAACAAGATTGCAGTTAAGAATCATACTGGTTTAGGAAAGTGGGTTTAGTAGATTCTTCTCTTAGAACCATAATCTAATATATTCACAGCTCCATTCATGATTTCCCTCCTGTTATCATGCCATGTGTCTATTTAAATGGCTGCTGGTTAATGGGAAGTGTAAGTGCCACTACTGTGCCTTTAGGGATATTTTGCATGTTGGAAATTACTGTGGTTGATAGACACCTATCAGTGTAGGAACATTGATTGATTTTTCTCCCTTAGCAAATTTTCTCCAATAGTAATCAACTTCTATTACTATGATTCCCCAGGAAGAAGACTTTTGAGCCAGTTCACATTCCAGTCTTCTGAGGATATAAGTCTTTTCAAACTGTCAATACTCAGTGAACAATCTTTCCCAGTCATCTCCTCATAACTCAGGAAATAACATACTAGACTCTTAACTATAAGAACAATTTCACTTTTATTTTTTATGTAAAAGTGAAATGAAGCCATTGTTTTTTATCTAGTTTACTTCAGTTCATATGATTGTCTCCAGTTCCATCCTTATAAGTTCAAATGACAGTATTTCTTGCTTTTAGGTGTCAAAAATATTTCCATTGTAAAAAATACAGCCCATCCATCTTCTTTAACTTCTCATAAAGTGAAAATGTTTAGGTTGATTTCAGTACTATATGTTATAAATAATGCTGTTGGGACATGGACGGTCAAGTGTTTCTCCATAGATATGTTTGTTGCCTTTGGTTGTATACCTAATAGGTGAATTGTTGTATCATATGGTGTTGATATTTTATCTGTTAAAATGTCCATTATTATTTTCTACAATGGGCAAGTTACTGTTCATTGCCATCAACAATTTGGAAGGGTTAATTTTAGTCTATATTCTTAATATTGCCTGCTATTAACATTATGATGCTAGCTGTACTTATAGAGAGATGAGAGCCTACTTTTATTTTGGTTTTCTATTTCCTTGTGATTTGCCATATTACATGTGTTTTTATGTACTCATGTTATTTGTTTTCATTGAGAAATCTGCTTATACCTGCATATATTTTTAGCTATCTGTTTTCTTTTTCTGTTTTGTAGCTTATAGAATTTGAGATCTATCTTTGACATCACTCTTTTGTCTGATGTACATTTTGTAATATTTTATTGATTCATTGAGAATTGAATACAATATATTTTGATCATATTCACATTTCTTCACCCAATCCTTTAAATGTGCCATCATCTGCTTATCTGCTCAATTACACGTTCTCTTTTACCTATATATCTTTTTAAATCCAGGGGGTCATGTTTGTGTTCTAAAATATTCTTTTATGTTGAGCCAGCCATGATGTACTGTTAATATATCAAGTTTTAAACTATTAAAGAAATCCATACCACTGGCCCAGCAATTATAAAATGTCAATTGTTTCTAAGCTATAGGTATTACTTTTGCCCAAATAGCCACCACAGCATGGTATTTTATCTGGCCTGAGCTCTAAACATCTTGGAATGATGACATAATTTCTGTGAGTTCATATGTGCAATTTCTCTGTTATTTCTAGAAATCACTGGTTCATTGAAGTAAGCCAACATTTCTAGTTCTTACAATATTTCTGCCTTCATTTCTGCTGTTCCCAAGCATTGAACAGAGGGGTGTGATATAGACATCTGTTGCATAACAGTTTCCTCTGTAGTAAAAGCCTACCAACTTGGAGGGACATTTTTCCTGTAAATATATGTAAAAGAAAAAGAACATGATATTTTAAGATATAGTGTTTATAAGGATGTGAAGCATCGGGATAGTGTAAGGGGAGGGAAAATACTTTATCCTATAGGGAGACTCCAATAGGACTTGAAGTAAATAACCCAAAAGACATTCTAGTCCCTGAAAATGACTAGATTTACTAGTAACCTTACTCCACAATAGTATGTAAACTGAAGAATGCTGAGGGAGACTTTCAGATAGTCAATTGCCTAGAAGAAGCAAAAAAGCCAAGCAAAGTGGATAAAGCAGACACCAGTTATACTAACTGGAAGAGGTTTAGGTAATCTGAACTATATGGAAAAAAAATTCACAGTATGTTGAGCTGCCTACAAACTGTAGAGTATGTCCCAGGAACCCCAGATTTTGTTAGCTATTATCCATACTCTAATGTATGTTAGTGACACAGCTGTCTTTGAGTCATTTCAGTTCCTGTAAGTAAGCCCGCACCCATATTCTTGTAATTAATTCATTGATTCACCAAACATTTGTCCAGTCATTACTTTAGACTTCCATGGGCTTGTTTCTGGGAGAGTATAGGCATGTGTATGTTGAGTCTTCCCAGGAAATGTCTGTCATAATACAATAGCTCACTTAGGGCTGAATAATGTGAATACTTATTCTCTCTACATTGGTCAGTAATGAGTCTCTTGATTAATTACCATCAATATCCAGAAGCTTCTACAATGAGCATTGAGTAATGCACTGATCTATGGTAATAGGAATAAGTCATTTACTTCTTCCTGTATTTCTTCCTATACCAAACTCATTTAATCTTCTCTGTCCCATTTTTCTACGTTCTATCATTATAGAATTATTTTACATCACCCCTTTATTGAAAGATCTTCTCCTGCATATCCCCTTATAAATTCTAATCTCTTTGATTATTGCAAATGAAACACAAACATTTAAAGCTTAAAACATAACATCCATGTTTGACTTTCTCACCTTACAATGAATTTTCCAAGCTCTATTTCCCTATGAATCATTTCATTTTTCTTAACAGCTGACTAATATTCCATTATATAAATGCCATATAATCAAAACTATTCATCAGTTTCAGCAGATTTCCCCTTTTTGAGGGTTGATGGCCACCAGTCCATGAGGACAATGACAATAGGGGAAGGAAAAAGACTCTTCCTGAGAGAGAATATAAACTTGATAGCAGTGGGAGTTCAGAGCTCCCTAGTGGTGACATGTTTCTCAGGTCTTTGTGGTAGGGGAGAACCAATTCAATACAGTGGAAAATAGATTCTAAGAAATGATGGACAGAAGAACTTCACTGTTGCAGCATGGGATGGTACAATTTGAAAAAGGCTTAGAATGTTCTTGTTTCTTTATTTGGTTTTTGTTTGTCTTTGATTTTCCTCTATATCAGGAGGTAAAGAGGATGCATTTGTCATTTGGCATGGCTGGAACGAGAAATATTTGAGGATTTTCAACAGATTCAAAGTGCCACTGAAGTTTAGATTTATTGTTCTCTATGTTACAGAGTTACTATGATTTGGGATTCAGGTGGATCCCAGGACACAAGAGACAGAGACAGGAAGATATCTGAGAATTCTAACCCAGACTGGTCTACACAATGAAGTCAGGACTGGACCCCCTGCTAATAAGATGAGGCTATCATTTGCTAATGAGAGCCTAGAATTCAAAATGACACTTTTTAAAAATATTTATTTATTACTTCAGGTTACATCTCCAACACAGTGTCCTATTTTCGCCCCTTCCAGTCCTGCCCTCCCACCCTCTACCCAATATCCCTTCCATTCCACTCCTCTGGAGTGGAGTGTCCCTGCATAACAGTACCTCACTCCAGTTCAGCAGTCATATGAGGGCCAAGAGCCTCCTCATACACTGGGGGCCTACAAGGCAGCACCACTAGGGCAAAGTGTCTCATTGACAGGAAACAAAGTCTATGTTCGTGTTCCCTTTGGTGCTCTGGGTGTAGTATAGTTATCCTGTACTATATGGCTAAAATCCAATTATAAGTGAATAGCCACTTTTTTTTCCCATTGAAGGTACTATGTAATTTTTTTGGTGATGGAAGGTGATGTTCTTACTGATCTGAAAGATAGTTATATATCAGTCTTATATTTGTATAAAGAACAAGGCATTTTGGCCAAATAAAAGGCATTCTCTTTGAAGAAAGGGATGTCACATGGGCAGCCATTCTCCTTAAGATGTGGGGCTCCCA
Source organism: Lophiomys imhausi (assembly GCA_907164525.1). Lineage (NCBI taxonomy): Eukaryota > Metazoa > Chordata > Mammalia > Rodentia > Muridae > Lophiomys > Lophiomys imhausi. Next base: position 6,676,996 of record CAJQZJ010032984.1, on the reverse strand, counting down.
TGGGAGTACTGTTGCCAAAAGACATTTTGCCCTAGAAAAGATAATTTGAATTTAAAGATATTTTTATTGTTTAAAAATTATTGGACTTGAGACATGTCAGTTCCTGACAGTAATTATTTGTCTGAAAGAAGACTTATTGAGCATTAGATAAGCTCCATTTGGATTTGCTTAAATTGTGCTAAGGCTACTGGGCTAGGAAATGCCCCTGTTCAGTTATAGACACAGTGCTGTCCAATATGGGGAAACTTAAATACAGGTAAGTCGATGGCCTAACTCTGAAAAGTCAGGGTTGGAAAGTCCTTATTTCCTGCTGCATAATTAAGTCTATTATGATCTGCTAAAAGGCTAAAGGTGATGCTCCAATGGCATCAAGAGATATTTCAGAGACTGTTCAGGCAACAAACTGTCAGTTTTCTATTTCGGAAGATGCTTAACTGCACATCCTACTCACTAAGATGATAGTTTTATCCCTTCCTAAATCTGATAGAGTTGAGGACTTAATAAACATAGTTTTTAAATTAAGCTAGAGTTGTTTTGGATTTGAGAAGATATTTTTAGATCTAAATAAAATATTTTGGTTTGTAAATATAGGATATGATAGAAAATATTTAGGTTCAGAATTTTAGATGCACCAAGATAAAATAGATACTGTTTTATTAAAGATTGTCAGATACAAATAGTATAGCATTATGTGTGTGACCTTTATTCACGGTTTTACTGATTTTTTCATAATTTTTCTTACTATATATAGTTTTAAAATAGCTTTTTTAAGACAAAGAGAGGAGATTGTTAGGACGATATAAAATGCTTGTATTTAAGTGTTGTTTGTCTCCTGCCTTCCTTAACATATGTGAGCAAACAAGATGTGGCATAACCTCACCTACTACCATAGAGAGTTTAGGTTGTTTAGCCTAGCCCCTGTGCTTGAGGCTTACTAAAATCCATTAGGTGTCTGTGTGTTTACTTGTGAGTGGCAGGTTGAAGGATAGCTCTGCAACCCTAATAACTACATAAACCAAATATTAATTACTTATTATTTACTGCTTCCTCTGTGGACTCATTTCTGGGGTGTGTAGGTATTTGTAAGTTCGTCTTCCCAGGAAAGGTATGTGACAATGCAATAGCTCATATAGGATTGAGCACTCTGAAGACATATGCCTTGTACCTTGACCAGTAGTGAGTCTCTTGTTTAATTAGCATCAACATTCAGAAGTTTCTTTCAGAGTAGTATTGAGAGATGCATTGATCTATGATTATAGAAATAAGTCATTTACTGTTCCCTTTATTTTCTCCTATACCCACCACAATTGACCCTCTTTGACCATATTCTCTCATTATAAAACTATTTTATATTACCCCTTCTTTGAAAGATTCTCTTCTCATACATATCACTTATAAATCTCCTAAATTTCCTTGGTTATTACAAATGAAACACAAACATGTAAAGCTTGAAGTGTAACATCCACATGTGTAAAAAAACACACATGATGTTTGACTTTTTTTTAATTTATTTTTTATTTCGTCAAGTTACATCTCAATCACAATCCCCTCCCTACTCCCCCTTGAAGTCCCACCCTCCCACCCTCTTCCTCCTCAATCCCCCATCCTTTCCCCCCTTTTTAAGTTTAAGGTATATCTTTTCCCCCCCAACAGCTCCCCATTTCAGTCTAACAAATGGATCTTTCTCTTATAACATTAAATAAAATACAAAACAATAGAAATAAATAGGCCACAATTATGAGAGTTATATGGCTTAGCATACATCCCAAAGTCCAGTCCATATGTATTTGGCACCTGACTTTAACGTTCTACTATCTAATCATCTCCATGAATTTAAAGTTCTATATGTAACTCAGCTTTCATACTAACTTGCATCACGATTTCAAAAACATCTTTTTAAATCCAGAACACCCTCTTGATACATAAACAACTCAAAATTTAACTAAGAGACTCTAGCTATCTATTCTTCAACCACATCAGAGACCTGAGAGGGATTAATATATCTGATTATATAGGAAGTGCAGGGTCCGCAGCTTCCAAAATTAAGAAATGATATACCTACCAGTGGCTGTCTGGACAGTTCCCATTTTCTCTTCATACATTACAGCAACAATCTTCAGCCATTTGGCCCTGTTTCTCTGACAGACTTTGATTGTAGAGCAAGAATTCTGAAGGACTTGCCTACCCTGTCTTGGCAGAGCTAGGCTATCGACTTACCTGCTTCCAAGTTTTGTCCTTTTTGGACAGAAGTCTGTCTAAAGTTGAAGCAAGGGGTTTTTCTTGCCAAGAGAAAGGCTTACCACCAATTCAATCATCTCCCACTGGAGATTCTTCGATACCGTGTTGTTAACTGCCATCTAGATGGAAATGAAGTTATGTTTATTTTCGCAAATTTTCTAATGAGACACAGAAAGGCAATATATCTAGAGGATAGTAAAAGTGAACATGAACTGGCAGGAGTAGAGAAAGGGGAAACTACTCACATAGTATTATATGAGAAAAAAATCTACTTTCCAAGAAAAGTCTGGTGACAATAGTTGTATTGGCTTATGTTCAGTTATCATACATCCGAAAGTTCTTTTTGTTGTTGTTGTTGTTCAGGATTGTTTGTGTCAGTGTGTGTGTGCTTCTATATGTATTTAAAAATTATATATTGTTTTAAATTTCTATGAAGAATTGTGTTAGAGTTTTGATAAAGATTGTAGTTCTATGCAGCCAGGTGTTATTCTAAAGGGCTGTCATTTATATGTACTTTTGTGTTTCTGCTTGATGATTACAGTTCAGTATGTGAGCTCTTAGCTTTCTACTCATTCAACCATCCATTCACTCTTCCGTTACAGAACTGTGAGACAAAGTAAGCTCTTTAAAACAAACAAACAAAAAGTTCCTTTGATTGTGGTGCTTTATCAAAGCAAAAGAAAACAACCTAACACACTGTCTTCCATGCGACTCGATTCATAGGTGAGGTTTTCTTCTGCATGTTTGACTTCTTGTCTTTTTGTTTCTGGTTTTACTTTTGCTTTTCCTGAGCTATCTCTTTCCAAAACTCTGAAATCATATTTTGAATTATTTTCAATATTTTACTCAACTGATTGTGTTTTTGTGGTTGTCATTCAGGCATTCGTTCATATCTTCTTTGAAGTTCTCAAGCACATTTGTAATTGTTTTTATAAGTGATTTTTTTATGTATCAGTGAAATTGTTTACTCAGGAAATATCACGATGTGGTGCTGCTGTCCTAAGCAGTCATATTTCTTGGTTATTCACATAGGTTATGATTTTATGATGTGATCTAGGCTTCTGAAGTTTTACCTATATCCATGTTGTAAGTGGTGTGGCTGATAGTTGAGAAGATAGGTGGATTATCTTAGAGATCCTACCTAAAATTCTAGTAGACTCCATCTAGTCATGGAGCTGAATGGTGGGTAGGTGGCTGATAGGCAGGTGGTAATTGACAATGGTTCTGAGGCCTTCTAAGTGGGGTTCCATGTTGGATTCCACATTGTCCTGGTTGATAAAATGGTTTATTATCAGACAGATGTGGTAAGCATCTCTGATTGTTCTTACCTGATCATTACCTTTAAGTATTTATTTGATATAATAAGATGTACAAAATTTCCAACTGCTGTTTCATTCAGAAAACAAATAATACATTTCTTGTTTTAATCTGTGTAGTATACTAAATGGTATTAACAAGGAAAGCGTTGAAGATTAACAAATTTCTGTTTTCGAAAAACAAACGTTTACATTCTTCACATTGATCCATCTGATATTTTTATTATAATGTACATAACAAACAAGAAAGCAACAAGTGAATCACATAAGTCCAATTTAAAAGCCTATTGTGATTTGTGAAACAATAATTGAATCTAAGATTTAGAAAACATTCATTTGTTTATCTCACTTATATACTAGGTTAGAGAAGGTGATTGGACAAAGAAAATGTATGCACATTTAAATTAAGGGTGAACTTATATTTTCACAAGCCCATCCTAATTATAACTGGCACTTGTGAGCTTAATATGGGAGGCAGCTGAAGAGATACTCAAATGTTAGCTGAAGCAATGTGAGACTTCAGCATAAGTGACTGACAACAGTTTAATAAGCCTAGAAAGGACACATGCATAAAACAAATGCTTAATTTCAAATATTTCACATCAAAGGACTCAGTTTTTTTTCCTTTTCACAGTAAAACTACTTTGACACAGTCTAGAAACTGCTTTCTCAGAATTTCTTTATGTTCAGAGACATAAGAACAGAGATTCTGACCATGTGGCTGCCTCCAGCTGCAGCCTTTTGCCTGCCATAGATGATTTAGCAGGTTGTCTGCATAGAAAGAGTCAAGACAGTTTCTTTTCTTTTCTTTTTCTTTTTGGTCTGTGTTCAGCAAGATCAGTTTGGAATAGTGTAAATAAGAACACCTTTATTTTTGGAAACCTTGACTCCTTTTGTGTTTTCTGTTTGTTCCAGCTGGGCTAGTGTCAATGCTTTGTTCCATATTAGGTGCCTGTAATGTGTGTGTGTGTGTGTGTGTGTGTGTGTGTGTGTGTGGTTGTGTGTGTGGGTGGGGGTAAAGGAATAGAGATGTTGTTAAAAATTATATAGCAAGATGTGTCATGTTATTCTCAAGTCACATGTGGTTTTCTTTAAGAGAGACAGTTACTAGTATTATGCACGAGTTTCCCCATTGCTATTCACATACACCTATTATTCAAGAGTTTGCAGAAATTAGTGTTTGAAGTCCTGTTTCTATTGTCTGTACACTTATTGGGGCATAATCAAACTCCCAGGGAACAAGCTCTTAACAACCTAAGTCCTTCCCCATCCTCTAGCCCACATGGAAGAAGCCATCATTTGTGAAAAACTACACTTCAGCATCCCTATCACAATCTTTAAAGAGTCACTGGAATGGTTCCCTTTCTAGACTATTTCCCTCTTTGTGTATATGTGTGGGGGGTGTCACAGAATCCTTCAATGTCTCTCATTCTCAACTGAATGTTCCCCATAAGTACAGGGAGAGAATTGAATGGCATTTGGGGAGAAGTGTGGAAATCTAGCAGAGTAGAAATTTCCTGGTATCTATGAGGATTACCTTAGTTAGACTTCTAGTAATAGAGGAAACAGAGTCTGAACGGGCCATCTTTTGCAGCCGGGCAAGACTTCCAGTGGTATGACTAGGTTGAATCGACTTGAATTATTGGCTAAGGGGGTCTTGTAGAGATCTCTGAACAACCCAGACTGACAGATGCTAGGACAGAGTGGTGCTCTCCAAAGACTGACAATGGGTCACAACTGCCAACAACAACATCCACACAGCTCACTAAACATAGAGTGATCTAGTGCTAATGCCAGCATGAAGTCTTTACCCCTATATTCTAGCTTCTTCTTCTTTTTTATTTTGGTAGAGAAGGTACTCTGCAGGATATGGAAAGACAAATCTGGACACCAACCCAAATCCAAAACCTAAACCTACATTCTCTTTTGCCTGCAAGTTGTGTTGGAGAAATGGTGATGCAGAATTGTGGGAGTGGCCAATGTGTGGTTTAACTTGAGGGAGCTCATGGCCTAAACTTCCTTGGTGGCCAGGAACTGGAGATTGGATAGTCTGGAGGTATAGGGTAGAACAAATATCACTGGCCAAATAAGTAAGTAAATTAATAAATGAATAGATAAATAGAACATTTTCCATTTAAAAAAGAATAAATAATTGAGATGATCTCTAATAATAATGTATTTATATACTGTGCCTTGTCCAGTGATCAGTCGTCAGAGAGGTTTCATTCTTCATCAAATGGGAGTGTATGCAAAGACTGATAGCCAGATAGAGAGCCTAAACTTCCGGTCTTCATTGGGTGCTTTCAGATCATATTTGATTGATACTTTCAATCTCTTCCAAAATAAGTCCTTAAATAGAACACCTTTACTATAGTCGGTTTCCTGGTATGAATCCTGGTGCTTCTGATTGTTCTGATGCAAAACCAAATTGTCTTGTTTCAGACAAACAGGACTCCTGCCTGTATATCTAAACTTGAAATGGTTTTCGTCAGGTAATTACCTGAAGCAATCATTTGTTTATCTCATTTACCTCAATAATAAAGTTATTTCTCACACATTTTTCTAAAGACCAGAAACCAATAATTTGTGAATATTTAATTGCATTGACATACTTCTCTAAAAGATATGTAAATAGAGATGGAAAATTTGCCTATAATTATTAACAATTTAGTACATTTTTCCTAATATTTCTTTTTGAAGAGCAAAGTGGAACATGAAACTTCCCTTAGACTTCTCAAATTTTACAGTATAAATATGAACTTGGAACATGATTTACGTTATAGGATAAAAAGGCATTAATTTTCAGAATTCAAGGACTTCTCTAAATAGAATAGAATTTATTTATGAGGCGTACTATCAAGTCAACAAGACAAAATGTGGAGCAATTTAATTTTATTCTCTGAAATGATAGGAGTACAATGTATCAGAGATACATGGAGAAAATGTCATGCTACTTCCTGCTAACATAATAGTTTGTGAATTTTCCCAATTATATTATATGTAATAAAACTTGGCAGCTGACTGAGTTACAGGAGTAACATAATAGATGATTCAATGCTTATTATTAGTAGTTTAATATTTGAGAAGTAACATACTATTTATGAATAGAACAATTCTTAAAAATTCAGGACTTACAGAGAATCAGTACATTAGGAAGGAGAGAATGGAGAGTTATATTAGCCTCATTTAACAATATTCCATTGAGAATGCTCACATCCCCTCCTGGCATAGTTATATAGTTGGTACCTGCTGAGTTTATCACTATACATCATTCCTGTATCTAGGGGGAGATATACTTAATGGTTTTACATACCCCTCACTGTGCTCGGGATCATATGTCTTCTCAATCAAATGGTACAGATAATTACTAATTCTAATAAAAACTCAAGATTGACAATTTTTATAGAATTGATGTATTTCTCGTACATTCAAAATTCCCAGCTTTCCCTACTAATTAAATAGACTTGGCCTTAGTATTGTATCTATCACGTGTAGATATTGAAAACTGATTCAGTTGCAAGTGGCTACCTATTTTTTCTTTTCATTCAAATTTTACATACTTAATAGAGCTTGAATTTTTTCTTTTCAGTTTGCTCACCTATGAAACAAAAGTACTTTCCTCATAGAACACTGATACCTGAATGAGAGGAAAAGATATAGGAAAAGCAGATATCAGTTTCTAATGTTTATATTGAAGAGTTAAACTGAAACCATCTGAGATTAAGCTTGAGATATCTATTCATTTTTAATGCTGTATATCCTAAGAACCATGTTGAAATAGAATCTTTTCTATGTTGAGTAACATTTAAAGTAGAAGTGATACACAATTTAAACCTTCATGGGGCTTCATAAGGCTTCTTCCTAAATCCTTACTTTTGGATAACTCATCCTCTACATCTCCCTTTCTCTTGCCTACTATGACCCCATATATATTTAAAACTTCAGTTCCTAGTATCCTCCCCCCTTTTTCTTTCATATTATGTATGCTACTCAATCCCTTCTTACTGTATTTTTCTTTTATTTTGGGTGACTAGCTCATCGGTTCTCAATTAGATTCTTCATGCACTTATTATTCTGGTCGACTTTCCCCAGTTTCTCATTTCCCAAGCAGCAACCTTCTACTATGTGTTTGAACCATTCTACATCTGGTATTTCATTTTACATTCTTTTCACTTATATTCCACTATTCCTTTTCCCTCATTACTAGATTCCTACGGTTTTTTTTCATTTACTCTGTTTTAAGCACAATAAAGATATGAATTCGGGCAAACATATGAGGAAGATCATGTGTAATTTGTTTTGGGGTAAACTCACTGAGCATGATTTTTTCTCCAGTTCCATCCACTTACTTACAAGCATCATTATTTTTTCTTTATGGTTGAGGAATAATCCTGTGCATATATGTAACTCATTTTATTGTCATTATATAGTTCACAGATATCTAAATTTAATCTATTTCTTAGCTATTGTAAATAAAGCAGGAATGAACATAGGGAAATATCTCTTTAGTAAAGTATAAAATCCTTTGGGAACAAGATGAGAATTGTGGCTGGGTAATACTGTAAATCTATTTATACATTTCTGTTTTGTTTTGTTTGAAATAAAAATCTTCAGATAGATTTCTAGAGTGGCTGCATCAGTTTTCAGTGTCACCTACACCATAGAAGGGTTTTTCTTTTGTTACATGCATGCCAATATTTGTCATTTATAATGACCATTATTTATACTGAGGTGACATAGAATGTTAAAATTTATGCTTCTGCTGATCTTTAAGGGTATCTAAAGATTTTTAATAAATTTTATATTGTTCATGAGACATTGACATTTCTTCCTTTGAGAACTTTTGATTCCTGTTTGGTTATTACTGTTATTTTAATGTTTAGCTTTAGTTCTCTCCCCCATGCTTCTGTGTGTGTGTGTGTGTGTGTGTGTGTGTGTGAGAGAGAGAGAGAGAGAGAGAGAGAGAGAGAGAGAGGATAGAGACAGAGAGAGAGACAGAGACAGAGAGAAAGAGACAGACAGACAGACAGAGAGAGAGAGAGAAACAGAGACAGAGACAGAGTCTCACTGTGTATCTCAGCTGGCCTGGAACTCATATATAGATCATATTGACCTCAAACTCAGAGAGGTTACGTGACTTTTCCTCCCAAATGCTGGGTTTAAAAGCAAGTGCCATCATGTCTGGCTAGTTTTCTTAGTTTTTAACAGAAATCCATCCAAGGTGCTGAAAATAACTAAATAGGAGTGCTTAGCCATAGATGAGAAATCTGTATAAATATCTCAATCACTGTGAAGACTCAGGAAATATCATGGAAGAAGTGACAAAAAAAAAGCAAGAGTCAAAGGAAATAGAGGAGTTATGAAAAAAATCTGTCCTAGAGACAGTCATGGATGGTGTATATATAAATTCATAAATGTTACCATTATGTGCACAAGACTTTCACTGGATCAATTAAAAAATTAAGCAAGGAAGGATTATTGAGGATCCACTCACAGGAGGGAATTTATTTACAGTTGATGTCTACTGGGGGAGGGAGAATCACTTTTTCCTGTTTCAATGGTAGGTGACTAAGGCCCCAGTGAATGAAACCACACTCATGCACACAACGCAGCAAATTGTACGCAGTGAGTTAAGAAAATAAGAAAATGTACAAACGATTTTTTAAAAAGGGAACATAAAGTGGTAAGGGCTATTTTATAGGAGGTACCCTAAGGAAATTCAAGGGAGACTGAGAGGTGGATATGGTCAATATACATTACATACATGGATAAAATTTTCAATGGATAAATATAAGCTATTATTCTCATATTTCATAAAATATAAAATATTTTAAATGTGTAATGAAAACATTTCTGATCATGTGACTTTCAGAAATGAAAATAATTCATTTAGCTATTAATACTAATAAAAAATTAGACCTTGTAGGCTGGCATGATGATTAACTGGGTAAAGGAGCTTGCCACTCAGCCTGAAAGCCAGAATACAATCTCTAGAATATACACAGAAGAAGGAAACAACTCCCACCATCAAGTTGTCCTCAGAGATCCTCTTGCACATAATAACATACATGTGCATACAAGCATACAAACGCATGTAATACAGAGATACACATGCACAAGAAGTTAATCAATCTATCACTATAAATAAAATATTTTGAAAAAAATGCTTGGATACAATAGGTAAGAAACATAACTTAATTTTTCTTCAGTCCACATTTTCAGAAAAATGTAATTCAGGGATATGATCAAGTAACTTATGTCTGCATTATTTGTGATATCTCCTTCAGAGGACGAAACTTAAAAAACACAAAGAAAGCTATAATTTAGTTTTAATATTGTATTAAATGTCATACAAATGCAATTTTCTGTGAAAACTTACTTTATTATTTGTTATGGGAAAAGATAGAAGTGGGTAAGATGTGTTACAGGTTTTTTTAAACTGTTTTTTTCTATACTCTTGTATTCAATGAATTGTTTCAGCTTCATTTTATTGAGTTGATTAAGTTTAACTATGATTTTCACTGTTGCACAAGACATTATTTATAAGTCATGTACACTGATCCCCATCATTTAATACCTTTTCTTGTTTGTAGAATATTGGATTCAGGAATCATATGATGGTGCATTCCCTGGATATTCAAGCCCATATTATATACCATTTATACACAGCCTACATATATCTTCCCAAATCTAGATGTTTGCAATAGTAAATAAAAAGTACTTATGTAAATGGTATGTGTCTTGTATTAAGAAACAATGGCACTGGGGAAGGCTTTGCATGTTCAATAGAGAATAAATTTGTTTTCCAACTGTGGTTGGTTGCATCTGTGGGTATGAAACTGCCAATATGGAAGACTGATTATTTAACTTGATAATTAAAAGCAACTGTCAGTGAATAGCATAATGAGTTTGGCTATAAATTATTATATATTTTGGTTACTTTTTTAATGATTCTGAAATAATCAAACAAACCAAACGTGCAGTGAGTATTTCAAATGAGTTTGACATAAAATATGGTTATTTCAGCCTTCTTTTTATTTTATTTCCCCCCACAAGTAACTCCTTATTTCTTTTGTTTACAAATTAAATAGTGCTTTCTATTTTGAATGTTAAAGTCATGTTTCCTAATTTATGCTTCTGTTTAGTTAATTTCTCACTTACTGAAACAAGTTTTACAAGTTAATTCTGATAAAAGACTATGAATCTTAAACAAACCAACATGTCTACTTTTCACTAAGGGAGATATAAACAAAATATTTTAAAGAACATACTGAATATTTTATGATGATGATATTTTAGATATTCTTCTAAGATTATTTTTGACAACTGATTATATTATCCCATAAATAATCAGATTTAGAGCTTTTGAATGTGAAAGTGTGAAGATGTGAAAGTTACTGCAGTATATGACTCTAGATATATCTTTCCATTTTGTGAGAAGTCATTAAAGACCCCAGCAAAAGCTTATCATGTTAACTTAAAACTAACCTACAATCCAGCTGTACCTGAGACCAGGCCAACAAGCAGACATTCAGCCCCAAACTTGAGCAGAGACAACCTGCCCAACCACAGGCCATACTGATCAGAACATCAGAGAGGAAACTAAAACCAAGAAGCAAAACATCCATCCAAAAAAGACAAACTCAAAAAAAAATGAACACCTAGACCTATAATCATGCAATCCCAGATGGCTAGAGACTTACTAAGAATGCAATCAACAAGAGCCACCAGAATATCAATATATCACCACGAGAACCCCACTATCCTACTACAGCAAGATGGGAAGTTGTGCCATGCTATTGGATCGGTAGGATCAATGCAGTAAAAATGCTATCCTATCAAAACCAGTCTATAGAGTCAATGCAATCCACATACAAATTCCAACATAATTCTTCACAGATGCTTTGCCCTAGTGGGGCTGCCTTGTAGGCCCCCCGGTGTATGAGGAGGCTCTTGGTCCTCATATGACTGCTGAACTGGAGTGGGGGACTGATATATGGGGACACTCCATTAGGGAGGAATGGGATGGAAGGGATGGGGGTAGAGGGTGGGAGGGTGGGACTGGGAAGGGTTGAAAGAGGGTACCTGAAGTAATAAATAAACATAAAAAAATTTAAAAATACACAATAGAAGAAAAAAGAATGTCCAAAAATGCTGCTGTTCTAACTGGATAGTGGTTTGTAGAAAAAAATGAAACTAGATCCATACCCATTGTCCTGTACAAAACTCAAGTGCAAATGGATCAATGACCTCAACATAAAACCATCTGCCATCCTATATTTAAATGACAAACCAGAGACATTGAACATGATAGAAGAGAAAGGGGGGAATTTTTTTTTAATATACTAGCATAGGAGACAACTTTCTCAATGGAACACCTATACGACAAAGACTAAGATAAAAAATAAATACATGGTTCATCATGAAACTGAAAAGACTCTGTGAGACAAAAGACACCTTCAGTAGAACAAACTGGCAGCATACAGAATTGGAAAAGATTTCCCCCAACTCAAAATCAAATAGAGGGCTTATATCCAAAATATATAAAGAACTGAAGAAACTAGATATCAAGAAAACAAATAATCCAATTAAAAATGGAGTAGAGATCTAAACAAAAAATTCTTAATAGAAGAATCACAAATTGTGAAACACTTAAAGAAAATTGGGAATAAATCTACCTCAAGACCCAGCCATACCCCTCTTGGGCATATATCCAAAAGATCTGAAAAGAAACCAAAAGGACATTGCCTCAACAATGTTCATAGCAGCTTTATTTGTAATAGCCAGAAACTGGAAACAACCCAGAAGTCCATCAACTGAAGAATGGATAAAAAAACTGTGGTACATATACACAATGGAATACTACACAGCTATCAGAAATGAGAAAATCATGCAATTCAAAACCAAATGGATGGAACTAGAAAAGCTCATCCTAAGTGAGCTGACGCAGTCCCAGAAAGATAAACATGGTATGTATTCCCTTACAAATGGATATTAACCATACATCAGAGAATAACTATCCTACAACCCACACACCCAAATAGACAGGAACCTAGCATATCTATCCTAGGAAAAATTCTACCCACCAGTGAGTCATGGAATCTGCTGCAGGTTAGTGGAACCCCACACCCTAGATGGTGTGCCTTATCAAGCTCCAGTACGAGTGTAAGCTCTTGGGCCTCACATGACGCAAGATCTGAGGGAGTATGATATGTGAGGACCCACCTCATCTGAGGAGAAGGAGAGTACCAAGTAGAGGAACAAGGAGGGAGGGAGGGAGGAAGGGAGGGAGGGAGGGAGGGAGGGAGGGAAAAAAAAGAAAAAAAAGAAAGAAATGTTCAATATTCTTAGTCATCAGACAAATTCAAATCAAAACTACTTTGAGATGCCATTTTATACTTGTCTAAATGGTTAAGATCAATAACAGATATGATTGCTCATGCTTATGAGTATGTGAAACAACAAAAATACCCCTCTGTTGCTGGTGAGAGTGCAAAGTTGTACAACCAGTATGGAAATCAATATGTCAGTACCTCAGAAAACTGAGGCTCAATATACTTCAAAACCAAGCTATGTTACTCTTGGGCATATACCCAAAGGATGACCCATATTACCACAAAGATATTTGCTCAACTATGTTCATAGAGGGTTCTTTTGTAATAGTCCAAAACTGGAAACAACCTTAATGTCCCTAACTTGAAGAATGGATAAAGAATATGTGGTACATTTACACTATGAATTATTAAACAGCTATTAAAAGTAATGACATCATGCAATTTTCAGGCAAATGGATAGAACTACTAAAAATCATCCTCAGTGTGGCAACTGAGGTAACCTAGACCCAGAAAGATGAACACAGTATGTAATCACTTAAAAGTTGGTATCACTTGTTAAGTGACAATCATTCTACAATCCACAGATGCAGAAATACTAAATAAAAAGGAGGGTTCTAGACAGGAAGCATGGCTCTCCCTGTGCAGTTGGGAATAAAATAGATTTTATAATTGGATTGGGAGTTGATGGAGATGAGAAAAGGTGGTAGGGACAGATGGAAGGAAAGAGTACTAGGAGAGCCAACTGGAACTTGAGGACTTTTTTGGCAGGGGTTGGATGGTGTTGTGTAAATCTATCCAAGTAAAAACTTGCAAGATTTTATGAGAGAACCCTACAGAAGACTGCTAGTAATGGAGAATTTGGAACTTCAACTGGTAATCCTCTGTAATACCCAAGGCTTTCAGGGGTAAGACTGATACACTAATCCAACCACAAAACCTTTGACCTATAATCTATCCTACCTGCAAAATGTACTGGGACAAAGAAGGTGAAGAGCTTATGGTAATTGTCAACCAAGGATGAATCTATGTTGAGGCTCATACAATGAGAAGGAGGCCATTCCTGTCACTATCTGCAAGATCAGGAATTAAAGACTGGATAGCCCAGAGAACTATGATAGAAAAACAAACAGATCAATAACATGATTCCTAATGATATCCATATATAGTCATAGATCAAAGCCTAGCCAAATAGTCATCAAGTAGACTACCACTGGCAGCTGACGGGAGTAGATAGAAAGACCTACAGCAAAATATTAGGATGAGAGAAATCCCAAATTGTAGACCTCCATTATGAAAGTCCTCTTGGAACTTGACGATCCCCATGGAAGAAGGGGAAGAAGAAATGTAGGAGACAGAGGGGTCAAAGATAGCAGGAGAATATGGTCCACTGACTTCAACTAACTATATCTCATAGAGTATCACAGAAACTGAAGCTTCAATCATTGAGCATACATGGGTCTGTGGTAGGTGTTATGATTTGGCCCCTGACATAGCATTTCCACGTATAAACAATATAAGCTTTTGACTTCTCCCTCCCTCCTTCCTTCTCCTTTTAGCAACATCTATGGTAGAGGCAGGAGCAGGAACAGGCTGAAGAGTCTACCCACCTTTACCTGGTAACTTAGCCAATGCAGGCACATCTGTAGACTTAACTATTTTCTTACTTCTTCTATCTGGTATTTCATCTATTCTAGGTACTATTAGCTTTATCACTACAATTATCAACATGAATGCTCTAGCCATAACACAGTACCAACCCCCCTTGTTTATATGATCTTTCCTCATTACAGCCATTCTCCTTGTTACCTTTCCCGTTTTAGCTACAGGAATTACCATATTTTAACTGATGGAAACTTAAACACAACTTTCTTTTATCCTGCTGGAGGAAGAGATCATATTCTCTATCAACATCTATTCTGATTTTTTGAGCACCCAGAAGTATATATTCTTATTCTCCCAAGGATTTAGAATTATTTCCCGTGTAGTTAATTATTACTCAGTAAAAAAAAGAACCATTCAGTTATATACAAACAGTATGAGCTATAATGTCTATTGGTTTCTTAGGGTTCATCATATGAGCCTGTTACATATTCACAGTAGGCCTAGACATTGATACATGAGCCTACTTTACATCAGCCACTATAATTTTTGCTATTCCTTTTAAGCTGACTAGTTACTCATCAAATGAGCCACTGCTATACTATGAGACTTAGGATTATTTTCCTATTTACAGTTAGAGGTCTGACCAGTATCATGCTATTTAATTCATCATTTGATTTTGTTCTTCATGATTCTTACTATGTAGTTGCCCACTTTCACTATGTCTTATCAATAGGAGCTGTATTTGAAATTATAGCTGAATTTGTTCACTGATTTCCATATTTTCAGGTTGTACACTAAATGAGACATGAGCAAAAGCCCACTTTGCAATTATATTTGTTGGAGTTAACATAACTTTCTTTCCTCAACCCTTTCTGGGATTTGCATGAATGCCCCAATGCTATTCCAATTATCCAGATGCATATACTACATGAAATACAATTTCCTCCATAGGATCATTTATCTCCCTGACCACCATATTAGTAATGATATTCATAATCTGAGAAGCCTTTGCCTCTAAATGAGTTCTATCAATCTCATATATATCAACTAACCTAGATTGATTAACTAACTAACACATTGTGTGTATGTGTTATGACTCTTAGCTTAGTGATTTTGTGGAACTCCTAAAAGTGAGAGTAGGGGTGTCTCTAACTCTTTGATCTGCTGTTGGGACACCTTTCCTCCTACTGGGTTCCCTCACCCAGCCTTGACATGAGGGTTCAAGTCTAGTTTTATTGTATCTTGCAAAGAGGTGTTCAAGTGGATATTCCTGGGAGTACTGCTTTTTTTCTGAAAGGAAAGAGGAATAGTGGAACTGGAGAAGAGGTGAGGTAGGTTGGAGGTGATTGGAGCAGTGGAGGGGGGGGGGGATACCGTTGGGATATATTGAAAACAAAACAAACAAAAACAACAATAAACATCTATTCCCTGGTGACTTAAAACTTGTAACTTCCTTAAAAGTTATGGGATCATGTTTTTTAGTAAGCAGTGGGGCTTAAATTACAAATTGTTCTTATTGATCTTCACTCCACTAATAAATATATATTTGAGTTTAAATATGTCTCATTTAGAGGTAAATAGACCCAAAATTTCTGTATCTATAAGAGTAAAAAATAGAATAATAAATGTTAATATGTATTGTCATTGAAAGTATGTCACAACATTGTTTTATTATATAAAAATAGGAAGCAATTCTTTAAACTATAACAATTTAACATGCTATGTATATACATATATATATATATACATCTTAATAAGCTCTGTAACTCTGTATAGATTAATATAACAAAAATATTGCAAGGTATGGTTTAAAAGTAATAAAAATTAAATAATAGTGATATTACAGTCTGCAGTCTTTCATCCCATAAGGACTTGTGTGCCTTAACATTAGCAATACGCCATTTGGTTTCTATGGCTCAGGGTAGCTAATTTTGCTGTTTCTTTAAGGAAATGTGGCTTTTCGGTAGTCTGCTTAATAAACATCTCCCATATATCCTGACTTCCTTCCTCATGTACGAGTAATGATCCAATAATAATGCATGAATACAGGTGCATATTGATACTAGAAAGGAAAGACTGATAATGAGTGAAAGAGTAGCCCCTTAAACATGTACAAATTATCTTTGAGGTCATTTCAGTTCAGAGAACCAAATAAAAGTCTGATACAATATCATTGCATTAGTAATAAAATAAAATGGTAATATAAATTAAATTAATCATGAAAATGATAAAATAATAAATAGGAAAATGCTACTATATTAAAATGTACAAATGTTTTATTATTGACATAGAATAAGATTCATTTTATTTTTAAACATATGTTTATATACGTTTATTTAAAATTTTCTTATTACAGATAAGAAAATTAGTTCACTGTTTAGAACCATTGCACCTTCACTTGGAATTATGTATAGAAGAAAACATACATTGTAAGACTACTTTTCTTTATAATTGGTGTACTATGGGTCAATGATGTGTCTTATTTTGATAGCAAATTTAGCTCTTATTAATGTTTGAATTTTCTCCCAAAATAATACAAATCCTAGTGACAATGTGCTCAAAGGAAATTACAGTGGAATATTTGTATTTAAGATGTGATTTGTAATTTTTGTTCAGTTAATTCCTATATGATATTTAGAACAAAACATAGATAACAGTAACATTATATCCATATGTAATTCTGCAACAATGAGATTTTAGCAATGAAAATTCTTCTTATGATCTGGAAATTTGGTGGTTAACATAAGCATTCATATACTGAGCACATGCAACAGAGTAAGAACAAAACATCTCCTACACATGACCTCTAAATACCATGCTTTCCAGCTATTGTTTTCACATCACAGACTGTAGGTACATGGATATCTATCATTTGTTGATTGAGTCACTGGGTCCCTTTTATATAAGTGAATTCATGTCACTTTGAAAAATCTGATTTTTACAGTATAGTCAGACAACAGAACTGACAGTAAATATAATCAGTCAATAGAAATGTTTTGTAGCTAAAGTTTTACCAGAGCATAATTATTCATATTTATTTGTAGTAACTATAGAAGATTTTGTCTCCAGAATATCTGAGCATAAAGAATTAAATATTTATGCTTTTGTCATCTATACTTAGAAACAAAAGTATTTCAATTCCTACTCAATACTACTCAATGAGATTGACTTGCAGAAAAAAATTACATTAATTAGACTAGTCTTTAAAAATTCTCTTAGGAGTACATTAAGTTTTTTCAAAATGTTTATCTCATTTAAAGTTATTGAAAATATAAAAATATTTAAGCTATATATGTGTATGTGTCTTTCTCTGTCTCTCTGTGTATTTGTGTGTGTGTATGTGTGTGACAATCACATAACTGATTGCTATTCATGTCTTTAAATCCTTTTCCAAGTAAAACTGGTATTTGCTGTAGTTTTTGATAGTTTTTTGTATATTTCTCTCACCACAGAAGTCAAAGCCTAATGTAAATTTTTACCCTATTTAAAACATTTTGACATCAAATTCAAAACATTTCTTATTTGGTTAGCATTCTTTTACTAAGAAATTTTAGTCCACTGGCAGTTGGCTAATTTCTGTTTATTTTTCTAAAGTTTTCTTCTTGGTTTATTTTATCCTATGTCTCCAATTATCCAAATTCTGACAATTCTGCAAGACATCTGTAACATTATACTTCTCAGTTAAGAAGCCCACTTCATTCATAATAGATTCTCTTCCCACTAAAATACTAAATTGGCATTTTATTAGCTATTAATTTGCTCACATTCTATATTGTAATGTTCATTCTATTCCAGGTGATATTTCGGTAGGTTCTATAGTGAATTTTGTTTTATAAATTCCATCTTTCCTCTCTTCAGGCATATTAAAAGTCCCTTCATGCAAAGAATAGCACTGAATAACTATTATATCTCAATTATCTTTGATTATTTGAAGTAACATCCACATATTTATATCTTTATTTGTCTAATATTTTAGTTAAGTTGTTTGCATTATTTTCTCTTTTGATGCAAGATATATTATTATTTCTCAACTTGAATAGCTTTTGTCTTCAGCCAAAATAAGTAATGAAAAATGAATACCTTTCCCTCAAGGTGACAGAAATGTGAGTAGCCAGCATCTATTGGTGTGAATTTATTTTATTTTGAGAAAAACCCTCGTTTTCTACAATTGCATGTGTACTGAACATGAGAAAGTTAGGACATATCTTTAGATTTCCTTTCATACAATAAGTGCTTGACATTTGATATCTTCACTGCAGCCTCCCTTGCTTTTGGGAACATTTTAAACTCGTATTTCTTTTGTGGTGTTTACCAGCAGTCATACAAATTTATTGCTCTGCCTATCTAGTCTACATTTCAGCTGTTCATAAACACAATGGGCCATTTAACCCTCACTTGAGGTCACTACTATGTGTTACATTTGTGTATACCTTTATGTGGTTAGAAGAGACATTTAATCTTTCAGACATTAGTCAAGAAAGAACCATCCTGGAGGATTGGGGAAAGAATAAAACGGACTCCTTACAAATTACTCCAAGTTGTGCGTGAAAGACTCTAGGTGACTGGGCTTGTGGTTGTTAAGTGCAGTGAATGAGAACCCTTCAAAATCACCCATATCAATTTATCTTTAAATAGTTTCTTCTTTCTTGCTCAATATGAACCATCAACTGTAATATTTTCAGAACTTTTTTTCTTCTCTTGAATGGTTACTTTGACAGAATCTTCTAGGAAAAAAGCAGTGCATTTAAAAGTTTTAGGTAATTAAAACCTGAGATCAGGCAAAACTGAGAAGAGATTTACATTGAGCACCTAACTGCACAGAGAAGCATGTGGCTCATTGCTTGTCTGATACTTCAATCACAGAGTAAAGCAGATATTGATTTCCAAAGGTATTAAAATGTATACCTAGCTGCACATACTAGTAAAATGGTTTTATTTTACTGAGTAATTTAAATGATATATATTTTGGTATAATGGATTTATACCCAAGCAAGAGTATATGTTCATATACTTTAAAGATGATGTTTAAAATTCCATCATGTGGAGAAATTTTAAACATATTTAGACTTTTCCTTGTAGGAGGTGTTCATTCCATTGGCATATAAAGGAAAAGCACCTTAGGATTAGAAGACTGGCCCATTTATTAAAATAAATAGTTATTGTTCTTTCTTATAGCACAAAAACTCTAAATATATTTTATTTTAAAAGTGTTCGATTATATAGTAGTATTATATAAAATATTAAAATACTAAGTGCTAACAAATGAATAGAGGCCCCTATCCCTAACTTTGTTATTAATTCCTTTTCTAAATATACCATAAAAATTCGGTAAAGATATTTAATGCTTCATTTGAAAATGATAATATGTTTTTGTTAGACTTGAAAACTAATATTTTCATATTAGCCTTAATAATTGCTTTCCAGAATACCTTATCTATCTTGGTATTAGATATCTGGGACATGATTTTTCTTTTCACCATGGAAATTATACCCCATTCTTATATTTCAAGCATGACACACAGCCAGTCACAAACTACCAAAATAAGAAATTTCTGTTTTGTAGGCTGAGGAAGTTGGCTTTGGAAGAGCACATATACTACACCAATGCTGAATGGAGCAAACACATTTAAATGTTCCAACCAGTAACTGTAATTTTTTCTTTACCTTTCTTGATATTACTAATGGACCCTTTTTCTTGTCAGTAAAGAGCTGGGGTAAATACTGATATCTTTGGTTTTCTAACTCGTTCATAACTGAGTCTCTGTTGTTTGGCCCAATCTTGCAGAAAACAAACACTGTAAGAATTCTGTCATTGTTAATTAAAATGTCTCATTTTCTTTATTGATCACGTTTATAAAAAGAATAAGCTCCCAACCAAATACTCACTAGTAAAGTCTCAACTCATATTTTCATTAGATTCATTAGATGTTAGGTTTTGCATAATGGAGGGAGCATTGCAAGCCAAGATGAGACAAAATCAGTTAACATATGTGTTTATTCATACATGTTCCTATGCACATTATACATTTGTTCTTGTAGGCAGACAGTTGATTCAGTATGATTTTTTTTCAGAATCCATACTCTTATTTTACTTTCCTTTTTTAAATACTTCTCTCTGCCATCTCTATTTAAATCCCAAACTTTATGTTTCACATTTTCCACATTACATCACTTTTACTGTCCTACATCCCTCTCTATTGCTCCCACATATCCTACTACATAATGAATACTTTTTACTTACCTAGCTTTTGCACATATTCTAGAATACATACTCACATCTGAAGACATATGTATATATGGGGTCATATTTCGGTAACAGAATTATGAGCTAGCTTAGATAGGCCAGGATTGTACTACTCAGGCCTAGGCTTGTTAAAATCCATGTGGTGTCTGTGTTCTCATTTATAATGTCTGCTTAAAGATTAACTATATATATATATACTGGTTAAACAATTTAATTAATTATTTATACATATGGTGCCCAACTACAGCAATTAGATAGAATCCATGCTTACAGCCTGAGAAGGCCTCCGTAAAGATAGTTTCCTAGCCAAAGAGCAGGAAGCCGAACCCGAACACATTTCAAAGGATCAGCTCCCTTAACAAAAGTTACTGCCTTGCAGCAAAGGTGGAAAGCTTAGCTCTCCTTACATACTAAAAAACTGGCAGTCCTCTAAACAGAACTTGAGAGTGGAATTAATCACCTAGATTAAAAATGGAGGAATTCATAATGCATCAATACATTTGGATTCCATTGAGTTTGTTCCTCTTAGCATGTAAATGATTTTTACTCTGACAATTGTGGTTCTGTGCATCTTTTTTGAGAAAGTTCAGACTAGGGTAGGCTTAGAGGAGAGAGCTTGCAGATGGAATACTAAGTTGCTGACAATAACAATGGGGGAAGGAGGGAAGCCTTTCCCGATAGAAAAGAAATTGATGACAGCTGGAGCTCACAGTTCCCTGGGGGATATGTGCCTTTCAGGAGTTTCTGGTATTGGCCCACCAGTGAAATGTAAATGTAACTAGATTCTAAGGAATAATGAACAGAGCTTTAATTGCATCATGGGATGGCATGGTTAGACATGCCAAGGCTTTTAGAATGTTTCTTTGCTTGATTTTTGTTTAGATGTCTTTGATTTTCCCAGATCAGTAGATATAAAGGATATTTTTCTGGTGTGGCATTGCTAAAACATAAGAGATTGTTAAAGATTTTGGGCAGATTTCAAATTGTCACTACAGTTCAAAGTTGCTCTCTGGGTTACAGAGTTACTAATATCTAGGATTTAAGTGAAATATTTGAGCAGGGTGGTCCTGGCACATGCCCTTAATCCCATCACACTAGAGGAAGAAACAGGCAGATCTCTGAATTCTAGACCAGCCTGGTGTAAACAATGAAGGCAGGTCAGGAACCCTGCTGATAAGATAAGGCTGCTTACTAAAGACAGTCTAGAATTCAAAAATGAAATGACACATTTTTTTCCCTTAATGTTAGGTTTAATAATGTCCTTACTGATCTAATGGATAAACACACATAATCTTAAATTTACATAAAGAGAAAGGTGTCACAATCCAGTCTCTTTAGGTGTGGGGCTCCCAATGGAGAACTGGTTTCAAGGGGCATTTTGCCCCTAAAAGAGATATGTTAATTGCTAGGTGTAATGGTTCACACCTTTAATCCCAGCTCTTGGAAGGAAGAGGCACACTGATCTCTGTAAGTTTAAGGCTAGTCTGGTCTACAAAATGAGTCCAGGATAAGGATACACAGAGAAATCCTGTCTCAGAGTCTCAGAGGGAAAAAAGGAGAGAGAGAGAGAGAGAGAGAGAGAGAGAGAGAGAGAGAGAGAGAGA
>CAJQZJ010032984.1:6633390-6654647 GCA_907164525.1 Lophiomys imhausi | reverse complement strand
AGAGAGAGAGAGAGAGAGAGAGAGAGAGAGAGAGAGAGAGAGAGAGATATTCTGTTAATCAATGTAAAGACCCAGGGTTAGGCTGGGGAAGAACATGCAAACTGGGATGGTGTTAAGCATTCTAAGTGTTAATTAATTCGTCCTGCTTGCTGTCTGTTACTTACATTGACTCAGATTGGTTAAATAAAATGTTGAGGCCTGAGACTGAGCAAAGACAGAGAAAGGTGGGACTTCCTGAGATTAGAAGAGGAAGCCTGTGCTTTAGACAGAGGATTAATTCTTTCAAGCCAAAAGCAGGAAGAAGGAGAACATACACTGTGGGTTGGAAAAAAGAACCTCATTCCACATGGCCAGGAATGTCAGCATATTGTGGAGAATGGCAGTCCGAGGGTATGTATGTATATATGGGTCATATTTGGGTAATAGAATTACGAGCTAGCTTAGATGGGCTAGGATTATACAACTAAGGCCTAGGCTTGTTAAAATCCATCCAGTGTCTGTGTGCATTCATTTTTAATGGCAGGTTAAGAATTAACACTGCAGAACCAATTAAATGCAATATAAATACTATTAAATAACTTAATTAGCCATTCATTTTCTACACCTCTTTTCTAGTTCCATCCATTTATCAAAAAGTCCAGAATTTTCCTTTTTGTTATTTTAATAAAAAATTTTCTACATACAATATATTCTGATTACTTTCTTCATAGCCCTCAAATTCTCTAAGATCATCTCTACCATCCTCCCATCCAAATCAACAGTTTCTGTTGCTCCTTAGAAAACAAACAGTCATCTATAGAATAAAAAATAAGCCACAACACTGGTGGAAATTGGCTGCTTGACTGGAGTCTACTCTAGCTGCCATAACTCCAGGTATGACCTCTAAGTGCAGACCACCCTTGCACTCTCACTCTTTGTCCATCCTATCCCCCCCAACCACCCTTCCCTTTCTTGCTACCATATCCCAGCCCACAATTGAAACTGAACCTTTGTTAACAATGATATTTATTACTATCTATAAATTATAACATTAGGCTAGTGGAGCAACTGGTGGCCTAACAGAAGACTTGCTTCAGAGACCTGTAGATCTGGAGTGATGGCCTGGTGGTGGGTCTGGCAAGAAAATGGTGGGGTAGCTGCAAGATACTTATTAATAGCTATAAACTGTTATATTAGGCTAGTGGAATTGCCAGCAGCCTGGAGGACAGCTGCTGGGGCTTGGCAGGAGGCTGGTGGACCTGAATTCCATTGACTGGCAGCCTATAGGCCTCTGTGGGGCTTTTACCAGTAATTAAATACACCAAGACTTTTTAATGTTTCAACACTTAGCCCTTATCTGGTCAGACTCTCAACTAACTCACTTAAATTAATCCCAGACCACTTAAACCCAACCAATGTTCTACCTACTTGGGTCACAGAGAGCTCACAGGCATACATCCTCAGCCCTAGTGACCTGGAACTTGCTCTGTAAAACCCAAGATTCTTTGCACAGACTCAGAAAATCCCACCTTCCTATATTCTTCCTATATTTGTGACATAAAACATCCTGAAAAATTGGGACACTTTAAAAAGGAGAAACCTAAGAAAAGAAGAATCCCAGCTCAAAGTTTCAGAAAATATCATCAACAATATCAAAGAAAAAGAGATATATCTATAAAGGAAAAAGACAGAACACTGCATAGATTGGACCAGAAAAGAAAGTCTGCTCGATATATAATAATACATAATTGGCCATTGGTGACTTTTATTAACCAATCAGAGAGTGTCTCAGAAAGGGTGCTAACCAGATCTCTAGCACTGAAATCACCCTCCAAAGATCAATGCATTAGACTCTCTCTAACACACAACCCTTGGAGAAGTTCCCTAATCCACCAGAGACCCCAAAGACTTCAAGAACTTCATGTAGGATTTACATCTGCCCCATGGACTACCCTCATTCTCTCAGTGCGCTCCTATAAATGATTTTCTTTTTCTCTTCATTGTATTCTCCACCCCAGCTTGGGAGTAGACCCTCTGTTTCACCAGAACCCATTCAGCTAATCTAAAGTCAAAGAAGGTCACCCACTTTCAGATGGTCCCTACTCTTTAAATGTTTGCCCACTTTAACCCCAATTGTCCCTCCTATACAGACAAAATCCTGAAAAGAAAAAAAATCTAAGTAAGGGAACAGGAACTACAGACATAAACATCACCAACAAAATATAAGAGGTATAGAGAATAATCTCAGGCTTTGAAGATATATAGAAGAAATAGATACATCAGTCAAAGAAAATGTTAAATGCAAAATATTTGTGACATAAAACATCCTGAAAATTTGGGACACTTTAAAAAGGAGAAACCTAAGAAAAGAAGAAGAATCCCAGCTCAAAGATTCAGAAAATATCATCAACAATATCAAAGAAAATTTCCCTAACCTAAAAAGAGATATATCTATAAAGGAAAAAGACAGAACACTGCATAGATTGGACCAGAAAAGAAAGTCTGCTCGATATATAATAATACGTAATGCACAATAAACAAAGCATATTACATACAAAGAGTATTAAAAGTTGAAGGAATAAAAGCCAAGTAACATATAATAACAGACCTATTAGAATTACAACTGACTTCTCAACGGAAATGCTAAAAGCCATATGACCCTAGGCAGATGTCCTGTAGACAGTAAGAGACTACAAATTTCATCCCAGACTACTATACTCAGCAAAACTTTCAGTCATCATAGATGGAAATAACAAGGTCTTCTCTAATAAAATCAAGTTTAAGTAATATGTATCCACCAATCAAGTCCTACAAAAGGTACTAAATGGAAAACTCTAACAAAAAGGTTAACTACACCCATGAAAATACAAGAAATAAATACTCTCACACAAGCAAAAGCAAAACAAGGGAAGCAAACGCACACACACACACACACACACACACACACACACACACATTCTAGTCTACTCTATAGGCTGCCACTTTGTCAGAATAATGGTGTCTTTTTCTATGCAGAAGCTTCTCAGTTTCATGAGATTCCTTTTATTAATAGTTTTCCTTTATTCCTGTGCTAATAGTGTTCTGTTTAGAAAGTCTATTTTCTGTACCAATGAGTTGAAAACATTTTCCTAGATTTGCTCTATGTGATTCTGTGTAACTGCTTTTATGTTTACATCTTTGATCGATTTTGAGGTGAATTTCGTGTGAGGTAATACATATGGATTTGTTCAGACCTTTCTACATGCAGCTGCCCAGTTTGATCAGAACTATTTGTTGAAGATGTCTTTTTTTTTTCCAGTGAGGATTTCTGGCAACTTTCTTAAAAATTCAGGTGTCTATAGGTATGAATGCTCTGTCTTGGTCTTCAATTGAATTCTGTTGATTAATATATCTGTCTTTGCTCCATTACTTTTCTGTTGTTTATTACTATATTCATGCACAACAATTTGAGATTGAATTGGTAATAACTCAGCAAGTCTTTTATTTTTCAGGATTGTTTAACTATCCTGGATATTTTTTGTGTGTAATTTCAGATAAAACTGGAAAATTTCATTCCAAAATCTGGGGAGAAATTTGTTGGAATTTTGCTGTGGTTTGGGTTGGCTTTGTAGACTTCTTTTGGTATCATGGCCATTTTTACTATGTTACTCCTCCTGATCTATGAGCATGGGAAATCATTCCATCTTCTGACAATATCTTCAATGTCTTGAAGGTTTTACCAAATACATCTTTGACTTGGTTGTTATAGTGATCCCAAGATATTTTTAAAGCTATTGTGAAAAGCATTATTTCATTGATTTTTTTCTTAGTCTATTTGTTATTTTTATACAGGCAGAATACTGTTTTATAATACATTTATTTATTCAAGTTACATCTCAATCACATCCCCCCTCTCCTTCTCTCCCTGTCCTTCCCTCCCACTCTCTAACCCTTTTCCCACCTAACCTACTCCTTAGTGTGAGAGCACCCCACATATCAGCCCCCTCAGTTCATTAGTCACATGAGGGCTAAGAGATTCCTCTTGCTCTGGGGCATGACTTGGCAGCTCTACTGTAGTAAAGTGCCCCACTAACATGTAACAAACTCCATGATTTATCCTTCTCCACCCTTATTTATTAAGGAATCTGTATGAGGACCAAATTGGCAATCCTCTATATTTGTATAGAAGGGTCTAGGTCAAGTCTAAGCTTTTTTTTTTTTTCTTATTTTGGTTAGTGTTTCAGCCTCTGTAAGGCTCTATGGGCCTAGATTAGTTGATTCAGTTGATCTTCATGTGTTGATCCTGAGTTCTCCAGGTCTCTCTATTCTTCCTTCCTCTCTTACATATAGCTTTGAGACCTCCATCTAATGTTTGACTATGTGTCTCAACATCTATCTTGATCTACTTTTTTATGGAATTTCTCATAGGATAGTTATGCTAGGTTCCTGTTCCTTTGGGTCTGTGGGTTGTAGGATAGTTGTCCTGTACTATATGACTAACATCCAGTTATAAGTGAATGTGTGTCTTCCTGGGTCTGGATTAGCTCACTCTGAATGAACTTTTCTAATTCCATCCATTTGGTTGCAAATTTAATGATTTCCTTATTTCTGATGGCTGTGTAGGGTTCCATTTTGTAAATGTACCACAGGGTTTTTATTGTTGTTATTGATGTTGTTGTGGGTTTTTTTTTTTTTTGGTTTTTATCCATTGTTTGGTTGAAGGGCATCTGGGTTGTTTCTAGCTTGTTGCTATTGCAAATATAGTTGCTATGAACATTGTTGAGATGATGTGTTTATGGTTTGTTGAAGAATCTTTTGGATATATGCCAAGGAGTGGTATGGCTGGCTCTTAAGGTAGAACTATTCCAAGTTTTCTAAGATATCACCAGAATGATTTCCGTAGTGGTTATACAAGTTTGCATTCACACCAGCAATGGAGTAGTGTTCCCCTTTCTCCACAATCTTGCTAGTATGTACTATCTTTTGAGTTTTTGATCTTAGCCATTCTTACAGGTATGAGATAGAATCTCAGAGTCATTTTGAGTTGCATTTCTTCATGTATCTCTCAGCCATTAGGGAATCCTCTTTTGTGAATTCTCTGTTTACCTCTGTTTCCCATTTTGTGATTGGATTATTGGGCTTCTTGGCATTTAATTTCTTGTGTTCTTTGTAAATTTTGGATGTTATCCGATTGTCAGATATGGGGTTATTGAACATCTTTTCCAAATCTTTAGGCTGCCATTTTGTTTTAATGACAGTGCCCTTTCCTTTACAGAAGCTTTTCATTTTCATGAGGTTCCATTTATTGATTGCTGGTCTTAGAGCCTGATGTATTGGTGTTCTCTTCAGGAAGTTGTCACCTGTGCCAATGAGTTTGAGGGTTTTCTCCACTTTCTTTTCTATTAGATTTAGCATATCTGGCTTTACTTTTGTCTTTGATCCACTTGGACTTAAGTTTTGTGCAAGGTGATAAATAAGAATCTATTTGCATCCTTCTACATGTTGACATCTAGTTAGAACTACGCCATGTATGCTTTCCTTTTTCCACTGTATGCTTTTGGCTTGTTTGTGAAAAATTAAGTGTCCATAGGTGTCTATTTGTTTCTGGTCCTGTGATTCCATTCCATTGATCAACCTGCCTGGTTCTATGCCAGTAACATGTTGTTTTTATTACTATTGCTCTATAGTATAGCTTGAAGACAGGGATGATGATACCTCCAGATATTTTTTTATTGTACAGGATTGATTTAGCTATTCTGGGTTTTTTGTTATTCCATATGAACTTGAGAATTATTCTTTCAAGGTCTGTAAAGAATTGTGTTGGTAATTTGATAGGAATTCTATTGAATTTGTATAGTGCTTTTGGTAGGATGACCATTTTTATTTTGTTGGCCCTACCTGTCCATAGAATATTGGATTTTCACATCAACTTTGCATTTTGCTACTTTGCTGAAAGTGTTATCAGTGGTACAAATTCCTTGGTGGAATTTTTAGGGTCATTTCAGAACTTAAGAAGTTATATATAATCTGCAAGTAAAGGTATTTTGACTTCTCCCTTTCCCAATTGTATCTCTTTGATACCTTTCAGTTGTCTTGCTGCTCTAGTTCATAGGTCAAGTTCTATATTAAACTGGAGAAATGTGTGTGGTTGTGTGTGTGTGTGTGTGTGTGTGTGTGTGTAAAGGAAACTTACTAGAATGGCTCACAAGCTGTGGTCTAGTTAGTACAACAATGGCTACCAATAGAAGCTCCAAGAATCAGTCCATGAGATAGGATGCCTCGGGTGGATTTCAGTATATACCAGAATCCTGAACAAGTAGGTTGTAAGGGCAGTGAAGAAATGGACTTTCTAGAGAGAGTGAGAACAAGCAAGAAAACAGAAAACAATCTTTCTTCTTTTATAATCTTTACACAGGCTTCCAGAAGATATGCTCCAGATTAAAGATGTGTCTTCTAATTCAAAACATTTGGATTAAAGATGTTTCTTTCGACTTCAAAAATCTGGACTAAAAGTTGCTCTTCCCATTTCAATAATTTTATTAAGAAAAATATCCCTCACAACTCTACCCAGCCACTTGTTATTTAGCTATTTCCATATGTAGACTATTTGACAACAAAGAATAGTCATTAAGGAACTTTATGTGGTTTGGATTTCAGGACAACTGTGGTCTTATAATAAGGATTTGGCAATGTTTCCTGTTTCTATTTTGTGTGATACTATGAGGAGTATTGGCATAATTCTTTGAAAGTATTGTAAATCTTTACTAGCACCACATGATTCGGGGCTCTTTTTGGTTCTGAAACTTTTACTTTCTGCTTCTCCTTTAGTAGTGGTTAATAGTCTATTATTCCCTATTCTTGATTTAACATTGATAGGTGGTATATATTGAGAAAGTTGGATTACAGATTCTTAAATATGCCCTTATGATTTTCTAGATTTCCAAATTTTCTGTTGTTTTGACCCCCTATTCATTGCTAGTTTTGTTAATTAGGATCATCTCTCAGATATTCAATTATTTTGGCTATGGTTTTGTCAATGTCATTTATTTTCCTTTTTGTACATTTGCTTATTAATTCAAGTTACATCTCAATCACAGCACCTTCCCTCCTCTCCTCCCAATCTCACCTGCCCACCCTCTACCCCCTGATTCAACTATGGTACTTCTCTGGTGTGGAGACCCCACATATCAGCCCCCCTCACTTCATCAGTCACATGAGAGCTAAGAGCTTCCTCTTTCTCTGGTGCCCAACTTGGAAGTTCAACTAGGGTAAAGTGGTCCACTAACAGGTAACAAAGTCCATGACTGAGACCGCCACATACCTACTTGCTAAGGGATCTGTATGAGAACCATATCTTTGTTTTATTGGTTCCTTGTAAAATTTTTTTGAATGTGAGAGATCCCATCTCTCTGTGGTTGTTGCCATCCCTGAATTGGTGCTTATGGTTGCTACTAGAATATAAGATAAGCAAGCCATGAGAGCTGAAAGTATCTGTAATCTCTGCATCAGTTCCTGTTTATAGTTTCCTGAACTTCTTTCATCCCTACTCTAAGTCCCTTTAATAGTGGTCTGTTTTCTGGAAGTGAAGGATGAAATAACATCCTTCCTCACAAGTTGATTTTGGTCATAGTGTTTTATCACAGCAATAGAACTCTTACTAACCATATGTATACATACAGTAAATAAAACATTGCCTGTGTTATAATTTTATCAGAAAAACCAGTCTGACATTTATCTTTCTGAAAAAATTGTGGAATATTGCATAAAAAGGCTGGTAGTAATAAGTTTTATTAGCATGTATATTAAAAAGTTTGCAAACTAGATAAGGTCCTCAATTATAACCATTTATTTTACTAATTTTCAGAAATTTATAGATTATAAGCATTTATTTTACTAAATTTCAAGATTTATATCACATAATTAAAAATTAGTTTTATAGTAAGCTGCATCTACCCTTGACAACATTGACTATACCGGCAAAATTAAATTAACCATAGGCTTAGTTTTTATGACTATATATTACCAAATAATACATGAATGGCTTTCATAAACATATAAAGACAAAAGTACAATGGAATGAGCAGTAACACTTTTATAGCTAATAATTGTAATTCACACTCTTTTTCATTTTCTTTAACTTCATTAAAAATTACATTTTAAAGACCTGACATATGATAACCACAAAATACAAATAATATTTTTATTATATGCCAGTTATAATTTATTGGTGATATTACTCTTCAACAATAATTTACTTTCTAAATATCTGAATTTTATTTTCAGTATAAGATTGTGATCTTGGGCACACTATCCATTAATTAATCAGCATAAGTCTGATCCCATAGATCATATCTTAATATTTTTTTCAGTTTATATTCTTAAGATTTTAAAATTGATTCTCTAAAGAAATTGATGAGTGACCATGCTATTAGGAGTTTTCTGTAATTATTTATGGAATAAACTCACAAGTTTCATAAATAATTGCTTTGTTTTTAAGACACAAAACCCCTGTATTTATAATTGCTTCTCATTTGGAAATCCACTTGTGAAAATTCAATCAAAATAATATAAAATCATACTGATAATTGTGAAACACACATACACAAACATATATATATATATTAGGTATTCATACATATAAAGAAAAACAAGAACTCAGATACCCTTGGAGTATACCTACAGAAAACAACAATCATGAGAATGTGTCTTTGTATGAAGAAATTCCAAGGATTGAAGTATCATCAGGAACTAGGAAGAAATAGGTAGTTGTATTCTTATAGATGAAATATACATAGAAGCTTTTCTAAAATTGAGTGTTTTAAAGTAAACAACAAGAAACATTAATATTTACTTATTTTGTGGCTCCATTTAAAACAAAGTCATGAGGGCTTGCTTTTATTACTTGTTATTTACTAGGATGTACCTGAGTGAAGAAAACAGAAACATGAATCATATTTTATTCTGAGCATCTGATAGACACAATTTACATAAGAGGAAGCTTTCTCTTAGTAACCACAATTATTTGCTGATAACATCAATATATTTGAAGTCAAAATTTTGTGACACCCCCATGTCTACTTGGAATTTGTGTTAAGGCTTCTGTATTCTATGTGAGTATTCACAGTTAATCTTCGCATCATTATTTGTTCATCAGTTCATGCACTGCTTTTTTATTGCAAGCACACAGCTATTACTTAATACATTTTTTGTTAAACCAATGAACTTATTTGACAAGAAAAATTGCTAAGATATAAGAGAAATAAGAGTCCAAAGGTGATTCTTCAAAATGATGGAGACAAGTAAGTATTAGTGGGCATGGTCTCATGTACACATCACCCTCACTCTCCCCTTTATCTTCACAGATTTTTTTCTGATTACTGTGAGTTGTGTTCCTGTGTGTTTACATAAAATGGAAAACACATAAAAGTACAAAAGAGTTCAAGAGAAAATGGGTTAATCTACAAACACATTAGTTCTTAAATTTCTGTTTGCTGAACATTTGTCAAATAAAAACATGACTGATGATTTCAATTCCAAGTTCCTTAGAGTAAACAGAGTACTTAAAGAATCTACTTGGGCCCAGGTTGTTGTCTTATTATGGTTTTCTCTGAAATGGTAGAGATTAGGGTTGCTGAAAGAGGCATTTTATAACAGTGGCATTCATTTTGCAATGTACAACTTTGGTTTTGCCTTAATATAAATCACTTTGAAGAACAAAGTCATAGCATTTGCAAAAAGAATTTCTTAAAGTATATACATATGTACATGTGCATATGTAAAAGAACTTTAACGGAATTACCCTAGAATGGCGAAATAATATTTCATCTAAATACTTTATACTAGCAAAGTAAAGGTTCAAAGGCAAGAAATATATGTTTTCAATAATTGACAAATTAGTTCACACAACTCCACAAGTATTGTAGACTATTACCCATATTCTTCGACACCTTCTAGACCTTGACGATAATACTCATTGCTAAAGTCAACATATATAAAAGTAACAGAACTTGAAGAAAATAAGCAGGTACTCACCTGGAAGTTTCACCCTGATGACTAGCTTCCATGGTGCTACAAGTCAAAATGGATGCTACTTGAGTAAAAATGTAATCATCAGTTTCACGAGCTATGATCCCTGTTAACTATGAGTATGACCACACTAACATGACACTATGTAATAGTGGTGTGAATTTGAAAGTAGTCAGCCACTTTTCTAAATTAGATCAAAGGCTCATTCCATGAGATAGAACCCATACCTGGCATTGTTATAGGATCCAAGAACCTGTGGATAGATAGATCACTATTGGCCTTAGGGACAATCCCAGTAAAATTATACTGATAAATTCACATATCACATAGTATTGAAATATTTCCTAATGGCTTAT
Source organism: Lophiomys imhausi (assembly GCA_907164525.1). Taxonomy (NCBI): domain Eukaryota; kingdom Metazoa; phylum Chordata; class Mammalia; order Rodentia; family Muridae; genus Lophiomys; species Lophiomys imhausi. The sequence continues at coordinate 6,644,307 of CAJQZJ010032984.1, read as the reverse complement.
TTGTATTCCCATATATCAAATATATGTCAACCCTAATTAATTTTATAGTAGTTTATTAGCTTTATAGTAGATGGCAACTAAGACAGACATTCTCAACTTGTCAAGGTTCAGAAAATGAAGATTGATGAGTGCTTGTCCTTAAATGTGACACCCACCTTTAAGAAGGGCATTGCATATATGAATTCATAATAACTGTAACAGTATGTACAAGATCTGTACAAGTTCAAAGAAGATTGCTAGTATTGAAGACAGAAGTTGTGTGTAACCGAACTTTTACATTATTATTTAACACTTATTTATTTATTACTAAATTCACTTATCAAACACCAACAATATCTTAACTATTAATCCTATAAATTCCTATAACCCCTTTAACCTATCCACTAAACCTATTGATAATTATTTTTCTAACCTTTTAGAATGATACAGTCTCTGGGGCAGGTCCTCAGTTGTCAGGAACACAGTCTTTGTTGTAGATTCTTTAACACACTTAGCAGTCCTTTTTCTGGATCTCTCAGATGCAGGTTCATCAGGGTAAGTTGGTTATTGCAGTCTCACCTTAAATAAGGCTTCATGCTTTCTTCTCTTTGGGAGACCCCAGCCGTCTACAGGCTCACTTACTTCTTTTGAATCAGGAACTCAGCTGCTCTGCCTCAGTCCTTAAAGCCAGGCACAATTTCCTTTAGGCCACTGTTCGGACAGATCAAACCCCTCTAGGCAAAAGCTGAGCCACAGGGTTTATAGTCCTTGACCTTTTGGTGTCTTGCTCAGTCTTTCTTTGCTCACCAGCTTCTTTCTGCTTCCGGGAAATCTGGCCATCAAATGATGGCCAGCACTTTTTTCAGCAGGACTCTTGGAGCTCTCTAGCATCAGGGGCCTCTTCTTCCTCTGGGCTCCATGCACTGTCCTTAAATAGGAGGAACTCTGTTTCAGCTTAATTTGGGCTGCACCCACTTAGCAGCTGAAAACAATGTCAGGCCAGATACTTTGTTTCTTCAAGTCCATAAGTCTTTCCTGTTTTCCTGACTTCAACCTTGTTTTTCAGTCTATTGAGTCTTTCCTGTTTTTCCTGACTTCAGTCTATTAAGTCTCCTGTTTGTTTCCTGTTTTTAGTCCACATGCTGATAATGCTCTTCATGCCCCAAATTAAGAGACAGTATCAGAAACCCCTATATATTTTCTAAATCTAATTTAATTTATCTAACTCCCTACAGTTGTGAGTGAATTTCCAACATTCACCCTGGAGCTATAGGCATCTGCTAGATTCTCAGACAGGTAGAGTCACATATATATTTTTTAATATTATAATTCCATGTAGTTCAACTATATGCAAGGGCAGGACCCACTCCCAAGATTAGCTGAGCACCATAAACTAGTCTTAATGTAGAATTGATGTAGGAGGGGGAAGTAGAAGAGAAGGAAGTGGAGGAGAAGAAGGAATAGAAGAAGAAACTGCTACTACAGTCTCCTCAAATTTGGATGGGAATGTATGGAGGAGAGGGTAGTTATGGTAGGAGTTAGGGGAGACAAGTGAATATATTCAAGATACATTGCACAATGTTTTCAAAGAACTAATGAAATATATACTAATGTAAATATCAAATAAAAAATGAAATTTCATAATATATTTTATAGTATTATAATAATTATAGTATTACCCAATGCTAGACAGAGAAGGACTATTCCTTTTCTGACATGACTACTGAACCACACTATGTGTCATCAGAGCTCATTAATATTGGGATGTTTCCTTTCAACTTTAAAGCACATTCAGAGGAATGCTGTTCAGTAGTACTGGTATAGACACAATGCATAACACACAAGACAGTAGAATGTGCAAAACTATTTAAAAGCAAATCATCCATACTACTAATCTCAGAAGTTTATCTAACTAAAATAGTACTTCTTGCAAATATACCACAAGATAAACCTTTATGTTTATAATCGGGTTATAAATACTTTTCCCACTAGATTCAGAAAATTGTGAAATTAAAGTATATCCTTTTTTTATAATAGGAAAATTATTTATTTACTCATTACTAATTTTTCTATGTAACAAAACTGTTCAGAGTTAGAAAGTAATATTACTTGTATATATGTCTTCAAGGATGACTCTTTAGTATTAGATAATATGCTCTTCCCTGAATAAGACTGAACAGGTTATACTTATGTATTTATGGATATATATTCACATATGTATCTAACAATAATTAATTTTAAAAAGGCCATGAATTTTAAAAAGAGCAGGGAGGAATATTTGAGAAGTTTTGAAGAAAAGAAAGGGAATAAGGAAATGAAGTAATTATATTCTAAAAAAGAAAAAAAAGAAAGAATTTTAGAAAAGAAAGAATAGTGGCTAAAAATTTATTAAAAAGAACATTCCAGCTCCCCTCAGAAAACTATCAAAGTAATGAAGAAATTTGAATCTAATTGTACAGAAATAATTTAGGAGACTTTGGAAATATAGATCTACATGCTAAATTGTTTTGACTGATACAATAGAATTACTCAAAACTTGCAATATTCTGGTAAATAAAATGGTGACAATCAGAAGTGAACTACACAGAAAGTATGGAAGTCTTATGCTTGATTTGTGTTCTATTGCTCAATTCCACTTTAAAGATAGTCAATATAGAGGAATTCTTATATGCATAACCAGTGTGAATTTAAAGAGCTGCAAAATATTCCAATAAATCTTCAGTATTAAAATAATCCTTAAATGAAATGATATTTTACTTTTATTTAATAAAAATTAACAAATTATACACTTCATGAAGTAATTTATCATTCAGCAGATACTCAACACATCTCATGGAAAGCAACAAGTCACTAATTCATTTTCAGAAAATTAAGTGGTACATGTAGAGTGCCTCAAATTCTCTCACATTCTTTATTTTTATATTATTTTTTAAAGTATTTGTTTGTAGTTTGATTATATTCACCCTTCCTTCCTCAACTATTCCCAGATCTATCTCTCTTTCCTTCACATACAACTGTATGTCTTGTTTCCCCTCATCAATGCCAATTTGCATTTCTTATATATTCTTGGGTGGATAGCCATCAACTAATGCATCGTAGACTTTTTCTTCTTATTGCTGTTTTCAAGACAGGGTTTCTCTGTGTAACAGAATGGGACTAGAACTTACTTTGTAAACTAGGCTGGGCTCAAACTCACATAGATTCCCCTGCCTCTGCCTCCCAAATACTGGTATTAAAAGCATGAGCAACCACAACCAGCTTGAATCATAGACTTATTAAGGGTACACTTTTTGAGAAAACAAGCCTATCCTCTACCTGAAGCTAAGAATTGCTAGTAGGTCCTCAGCTAGGAATGAAACTCCTTGTTTAACTTCCTTCTCCATACTGAGATTTGGTCTGGCTTGTACTTGCGGTGGTTTTGTTACTAATGTCTTAATGGTTGTGAATCTATATGCACAGCTGTCCTACAGAAGACACTCTTTCCTCATAATCATCCAATACATTCCAGTTCTTACAATTTCCATCCCTTCTTCTAAAATGATCCTTGAGCCTCTAGAGGATGTAATTTGGAATGAATGTTCCATTTAGAAATGAACTGTCAGCATTCTCCTATTCATTCTACCTTGGCCAGTTGTGTATGTTCTTGTTGATCATCATGTGTTTGCAAACAGAAATTCTCCAAAGAGATTAAGATATTCCTAAATTGATGAATACAATAATAAGTCATTGATAGCTGGTTGAATACTATGTGCTTTTACAACACAATATCATTAGACTTTCTCTGAGAGTCTATGATCTATCTAACCATAGGTTTTGGAATGCTAATATTATAAAGTATGGGTTTTATTTTGCAGAAGCTCATTTCAGAAGGTTGTTGTGTACTCTTTTGAAAATGGCACTATTTTACCAGTGAGCAATGTCTTGCCAACTGAATCAACCTTATTGCCCTTGGGCTTCTCAAGTGGGTAATAAGGATGATTTTTACCCCCTTTGGTAGTATGCCTAGTACTTTGCAGTACTAGGAAAGATAACTAGTAATATTTAAGCTTCCATATCATAGTAAATTGTGCAATTATATAAGTTTAGAATAATAAATATCCAAATATATGACAATGTGTAACAATCGTTTTTTTTTTAATTTTGTGTTGTTATATCTATTTCAATATAAAAATTATATAATGTACAAGCAATTTTTACAGAGTTTAATGATGGATGTACTTGTAACATAATTTAAAAATTTATATTTTGCTTTGTTTTCTCAAAGGAAATATCATACATCATATATATTCATTTTAAGTGAACAGTGAAATTTTACTACAGAGTAAAGACATTAGAAACAATTTTATCTTCCTATTCTAAATATACATACATATATATATAATATATCTTAAAATATACTTATATAATCATTTTCTGTGAACTGGCTCTTGGAAATAGAAAATGAAAATATTATCATTTGTAAATTATTATCTAAAAGATGTGACACAGCTTAGAATTTCAAAAGCAGACAACTTGCAGTTTAATTCAATATATTTTAAAGCCTTCAATGTAGTAGCTTTTTAGATAGACTTTGATATACTACATTCTGATGTCTTCATGCAAGCTAACTGCTTCAATTCAGAAATAAAATTTATTAATTAATTACCTAGAATAGGTTTTACTGAGAAAATTTTACTTTGTTAAAATCTCTGTAAAATAACACCAAGTTCACATGTGATCAGCAAAAGTCTTCATTAATAACTCCACTCATTATTACAGCACACTTTCACAAAAAAAACTATCATAATTAAAATATTACTGAAATTTAAAAGTGAAAGCTTTAGTGTGTTTCCTCCCTTCTTTAAAAAATTTAGCAACCTTGATAGTAGAGCAGGGGTTATGAAGGACTTGCCTATCCTGTCTTGGCAGAGCCAGGCTGTCAACTTACCTGATTCCAAGTTTTGTCCTTTTTGGACAGCATTCTGTCTACAGTTGGAGCAAGGGGCTTTTCCTACCAAGAGATAGGCTTGTGACTAATTCAATCATCTCCCACTGGAGATTCTTAGATGCTCATCTTCTACTTGGAGTAGAATAGGGGGTGCTGTTAGGAGTTAATATGTCTCGATATAAAAAAAATCTAAAGATAAGAAAACATCTTTAAATGCCATATTCTGCAGATCTCTTGAGGTTTTTGAAGAAGCCCTTTCTATCTCTTATATTAGGATAAGCAGATGTTGCTTGTCTCTTAGCAGCTTTATTTCTGATTAGCTTAGAAAATAACTATAATAGACTGTCATAGTACCTAACACAATGACCGGCTTGCATGACTATTAATTTGCATTTCTTAATTATCCGAAACAGTTTATGACAATTAGTAGCAAAAGGCCGAAACTGCACATTTCATTTTTTTTCTTTACACCCTAACCCTTCCATCCCATTTCTCTGGAGTGGAGTGTCCCTATATAACAGTCCCTCACCTCAGTTCAGAGGTCGTATGAGGGCCAAGAGACTCCTCATTCATTGGGGTTCGACAAGGCAGTACCACCAGTGAAAAGTGTCTCATTGCCCGGGAGAGAGAACTAAAAAAAAAAAAAAAAAAACAAATAAGCAGGCAAACAGATAAAAAAGAATAAAAAATAGAAAAATAAAAAATAAGAAGTCTATGTCCATGTTCCCTTTGGTGTGTTAGTTGTAGTATCTATATCCTCTACTGTATAGCTAAAATCCTACTATAAGTGAATAGATGCTATATGCATCCTTCTGAGTCTGGGTTAGCTCACTCAGGATGAGCTTTTGTAGTTCCATCCATTTGGCTGCAAATTGCAAAATTTCATTTTTCCTGATAGCTGAATAATATTCCATGTGCACAATCAATGTCTGTCAGAGATACGGTGCCAAACGACTGAAGATCGATGCTGTAATGTATGGAGAGAAAATAGGAACTGTCTAGGCAGCCACTGGTATGTCATTTCTTAGTTTTGGAAGCTGCAGGCCCTGTACTTCCTATAAAATCAGATATATTTATCCCTCTCAGGTCTCTGAGGTGGTTGAAGAACAGATAGCTAGAGTCTCATAATTAAATTTTGAGTTGTTTAGGAGTCAAGAGTGTGTTATAGATCTAGGAAGATGCTTTTAAAATTGTGTTGCAAGTTAGTATGGAAGCTGAGTTAGATATAGAACTTTAAACTTATGGAGATGGTTAGATAGTAGAAAGTTAAAGTCAGGTGCCAAATACATATGGACTGGACATTGGGAATGTACGCTAAGCCATATAACCCTCATAACTGTGGCTTAATTACCTCTGTTGTTTTGTATTTTATCTATTATTATAAGAGAAAGAGCTGTTTGTTGGACTGAAAGGGGGAGCTGTTGGGGGAAATAAGATATACCTTAAACCTAAAAAAAAGGGAAGAGAATGGGGGGTTGAGGGTGGGAGGGTGGGTCTGGATGGGGGAGTAGGAAGGGGATTGCCATTGAGATGTAACTTGAAGAAATTAAAAAAAATAGCAGCCTTTTTTTTTCAGTTCTGAGCTGCTGCTCATGACTTTATATTGCTTTTTTTGTTTGTTTTTTAATTTTTTTTATTTCTTCAAGTTACATCTCAATCACAATCCCCTCCCTATTCCCCCTCCAGTCCAACCCTCCCACCCCCCACCCCCCCTTCTCTTCCCTTTTTTTTTAAGTTTAAGGTATATCTTATTCCTCCCAACAGCTCCCCCTTTCAGTCCAACAAATGGTTCTTTCTCTTATAACAATAAATACAATACAAAACAGCAGAAATAAATAAGCCACAATTCTGAGAGTTATATGGCTGAGCATACATTCCCAATGTCCAGTCCATATATATTTGACACCTGACTTTAACATTCTACTATCTAACCATCTCCATGAGTTTAAAGTTCTATATCTAACTCAGCATTCATACTAATTTGCATCACAATTTTAAAAACATTTTCTTAGATCCAGAACACCCTCTTGATTCCTAAACAACTCCAAATTTTACTATGAGACTCTAGCTATCTATTCTTCAACCACCTCAGAGACCTGAGAGGGATAAATATATCTGATTATATAGGAAGTACAGGGCCCTCAGCTTCCAAAACTAAGAAATGACATACCAGTGGCTGCCTAGACAGTTTCCATTTTCTCTCCATACAGTACAGCATCAATCTTCAGCCATTTGGCCCTGTTTCTCTGACAAACATTGATGTCCAGATCCTTCAAAGATCTTGTTGAAACTGGCATTTCTTATACTTTCCTTGTTTTGGTGACCTTGACAATATCTTTATACATTATTTCGATGTTTTGATAGACATCTCTGATCATATTCATTCCTGCTAATGTAACTGATGACTACTTCTGTGAGGCATATATGCTTTAGACATACAATGAAAGGTTGTAAGAGACTATGTCATGGTCAGTGGTTAAGAACATTGTCTTGATATAATACCTAGGTATTCATTATCAAGGCCAAACATGAAAAATATTGCATTGGTTTTTCAAAACTATAATTTTAAATTCAAGATGATTTATGCCCCAGGGGTTGCTGTTATTGAGAAGATTCAGAGAAGTGCCTATTTATGTTATTCTATAAATATGCTTTTCACATGATGTAGAAATGGTCACAAGACAGGGTTGTTCTGGGAAATGGCCACCTACAATATAAACTCTGAACATATGACTGCTTGGCTAGATACATGGTTGACATCAATAACTTAAGTAAAACAAGACTGCTATTCCAAGAGAGCATTTTCTAACAAGACGGGAAAACAGAAAGCTTCTCCTGAAAAACATCAAAGGAAATCATCAAATTAAAGTCACGATGACTTGACCTGACAGTGAAATGGAGTAAAGACTCAAGAGTATGGACTACACAAAGAAGGCAGCTCACTTTGTAAGACTATATATGATAGACTGCTACTTCTCAAAATGTTGGACAAAATAAAATCATTTCTTACATTTTAGGATCTAATATTTAAAACATACTTTAATTTTGATCATCTTACCATTATAGATTTATGATTTCTTGAGAGGGAAAAGATGATCAAATATAGATTGCTTGAGGAAATTCTTGTATTTTGAAAAAGGAAATCCTTATATACTTCATTTGAAAATGTTCTTTCTAAGTCAAATCTGTTTTATATCTTTCTGAACTATTTAGTTCCCTTTGGTGCATTTAGTGAATTATATTGAGAGCACACTATGTACGTAAAGCAAGTTGTACAGTTTTAATTTCTCTCCAATTAATTTTAAATACTGAGACAACAAATTCATCCAATATGAGGAAGAAATTCTGTCTCAGGCTTGCACAGGCACATGAAGATATCATTATGGAAACTTGACTCATTTCCGTTTGATAGAGAAAACTGATACAAATCATTGGTTTCTCAATTTTTTTAAAGATTAATACAAAAATATTAGAAAGTATGTTTTGTTGTTGGTTTGAAAAATTCTAATTAGATGATCTTGTCTCATAACATTATTGCTTAGGTTATTTACCAACCTAATATGATTATGAGTAGACAGACATAGCCCTCTTTAATATCACACTTAGGAAAATATGCCTTAGACAGGATTTCATACAAGATTTAAAGAATCACTAAGCTAGAAATGTCCCATTTCTAGATTTAAAGAAGCTTTGTGGATTTTTCATACAACAGTACTTGCTCTTTCTTTCTTTTGAACATTTATTTATTTCTTCGAGCTACAATTCAGTCAAAGTCCCCTCCCTTCTCCTGCTTCCAGTCCCCACTCCTAGCCTCTTCTCTCTTACCCTCCTATCTGCTTTTTGTTGTTTAATTTAAGGTGTATATTTTTAGTCCAATAGCAAGCTCTTTTTCTTATAGAGATAAATACAATACAAAGCAATAAGAACAATTAGGCCACAAATATGAAAATTATAGAATATAACATACATTCCTAATGTCCAGTCCATATATATTTGGCAACTGATATAAATATTCTGCTGTCTATCTCAATGAGTTTAAATTCTATACCTAACTCAGTTTCCATCCTAACTTTCAGTACCAACTTAAAAACATATTCTTAGATCTAGGACATTCTTTTAATTTCTAAATAACTTAAAACTTAACTGTGAGACAATATCTATATACTCTTCACCCACATCAGAGACTGAGAAGGTTAAATATATCTAAGTAAACTGGAAGTGAAGAGCCAGCAGCTTCTAAGACTAAGAAATGACAGACAACTGGCTGCCTGGACAGTCCCAAATTTCTCTCTATAATGCTGGAGCGTCTATCTTCAGTCTTTTGGCCCAGTATCTCTGACAGACACTAATTATAAAGCAAGAATTATGAAGGACTTGCCTACCCTGTCTTGGAAGAGCTAGGCTGTTGACTTACCTGCTTCCAAGATTTGTCCTTTTCGGACAGCATTCCTTCTTGGGCTTTGAAGCAAGGGTTTTCCCTTGCCCAGTGACAAGCTTGCTACTAGTGCAGCCATATCCAAATGAAGATTCTTCAATGCTCATCATCTACTTGGAGTAGAATTAGTTGTGCTGTCAGGAACAGACATGTCTCAATATAAAAAAAAAAATCTTAAGAAAACATCATTGAATGACATATTCTGCAGATCTCTTGAGGTTTTTTTGAATACCACTTGTCTATCTCCATATATTTAGATAAACAAATGTTGCTTGTCTCTTTGCACCTTGATTTCTGATTAACTTAGAAAATATCAGTGATACCCTAAATTAGTACCTAATAAAATGACATGTTTGAATGACTATTAGTTGAATTTCTTGATTATTTTAAGGAGTTTGTGACAATTGCTATCAAAAGCCCAAAAGTTCATATTGTGTTTTTAAGCATTACATAGGTACACTATCCTAAAAAGAGTTAACTTCCACGTTGTATCAATATACAAAGATCAATACCAATATAGCCAAATATTATCTTCTTTTTGTATCAATATACAAAGATATAAGAGGATATTCAATAATCTATCTTTTTTCTTTATCATTCCTATATTATATCTATATTCCATTTTTTCAAGTCTTTCCCCCCTACATAGGAGAGAAAGAAGGATAAAGAAGAGATAAAAAGATAACTTCCTGGTTCTAACCTCCAAAACCTATTTAATAAGACCATTTAACAGTTTGTAACCAACTCCCTTAAATAATAACAAATTTCTCTAAGCCGTCAAATGACCAAGACAGAAATAAAATGAAATCATCCACTACACCTTTTGGGAATGGTACATCACCCTCTTAAAATTACTTCCTGCTGATTTGAGAAATAGGAAAACTGTTTAGAACCCAAATAAGAATGGAGAAATGGTTAAGCAACTTTATAGTGACATTTGATGTTTTGTGCTCAGCTATTTAAATGCCCTAAGAAGTTTATAGTCAAAGGCTGAATTTCAGGGCTTTACTGAAGTCCTGGCTGGAACAGTCCATGGAGCTGAACCATCTTAGTTAGCCATTTTGAAGTGTTCTGGTTGTAGATTTTTGAGGAAACAGCTATTGAGGAAGTCTGTGAGGCTAGATCATCTGGGTTCTTGTCTTTGGTGTTAGGTCCCTTTTCTTCAGAAGTTTCAGTTGTCCACTTGTCCCTGGACTCCTTAGATGAATGCTTTTAATCTCTTGGAAAGATAAGAACAGAGCCCTATGGTGCACTACTTTTCTTTGGCAGATAATATCTTTCCTAGAGCAAATTGGGATTTTTGACAGTATAAAAAGTATTATCTTTTACTTGAGATTAAAAACAAATTCTTTTCATATTTTAGAACTAAACATACCTTTAGGTGTATATATTTTGAGATCACAAAGGACAAGTTATTTTGAATTTCAGCATGTCTTTTACGAGCAGCTTTGAAACTTAAATCATTGCAAATCCTGTGTGCCTGCCTCTGCCTTCCAATTATTGGGATCAAAGGCGTGTGCCTCCCAATTGTTGAGATTAAAAGTGTGCACCACTACCCTTGAATCTAAGGTTTTTT
>CAJQZJ010032984.1:6555005-6628319 GCA_907164525.1 Lophiomys imhausi | reverse complement strand
GTGTGTGTGTGTGTGTGTGTGTGTGTGTGTGTGTGTGTGTGTGTGTGTTAGTGTTCCCTCCCTCTACTGAAAATCCCACCTGGCTACAGGAGGTGACCCTTTCAGTATCTGTATCCCTGCTGTTTTGTGTCTCATATAGGAACACCCTCATAGACTCCTGAAACCCTCCCCTGTGTTACCCACTAATTTCCTGTTTCTCTCTCAGTCTTCTCACCATCCTCCTAGCATCTGATCCCTATTCCCATTATACTCCCTACCCATTCTCCCACCAAGTTACCTTCCTCCATCTACCTCCAGTTTATATTTTATTTCCCCTTTTGATTGAGATTCAAGCATCCTTCTTTGGATTCTCCTTGGTACTTAGATTCTTTGGATCTGTGGATTGTCCCATGAATATCCTATACTTTATGAATAATATCCACTAATAAGTGAATATATACCTTGTGTGTCTTTCTGAGTTTGTGTTACCTCACTTTGCATGGTATATTCTAGTTCTATCCATTTGCCTACAAATTGAATGATATCTTTGTTTTTAATAGCTGAGTAGTATTACATTATGTAAATGTGTCATATTTTCTTCATTCATTCTTTGGTTGAGGGACATCTATCATGGAGAAAGGGAATTTTGGTCCCTGAATCCATTTCTAGACATAAGCAAGTTTGTAGATCCAGAATCTTTTGAATGAAGGGAAGGCAAGGATCTCCTGTGGAATGACCTTGAAAAAAATACCAAAAAATATTATAGTGTTAGTCTTTCTCTAGTCCTTCCCTACAGGTATCTACTATCTTTTACAAGAGTAACTGTGCAGTGAGGGAAAAGAAACATACAGCATTTCCATGTTTGGTGGATAATGGTTCTGAAATAAAGTCAATTCTGGGAGAACCCAAGAAACACTGCAGTCTGTCACTTATAGTATAGACTTTTTTTCTGCTTTTTAATGGTATTTGTCTGAAGTCTTACTCACAGTAGGTTCAGTAGGTCTCCACATGCATCCTGTGGCCATTTCTCCAGTCCCAGACTATATAATTGGGATTCATATACTTAGAAGTTGGTTTTAAATACTAGTGCTTTGTAGTACAGCTTGAAGTCGGGAATGATGATACTTCCAGAGGTTCTTTTATTGTACAGGACTGTTTTTGCTTTCATGGGTTTTTTTATTTTTCCATATGAAGTTCTTGGATTTCACTTGTCAGTATTTAATTTAGTATTTTGGCATCAATATTCATGAGGGAAATTGGTTTGAAATTCTCTCTCTTAGTTGAGTCTTTGTGTGACATAGATATCAAGGTAATTATGGATTCATAGAATGAGCTTGTCAAAGTTCGTTTTGTTTCTATTTTGTGGACTAGTTTGAGGAGTATTGACATTAGCTCTTCTTTGAAAATCTGGTAGAATTCTATACTAAAACCTTCTGGCCCAGGGCTCTTTTTGGCTGGGAGATTTTTGATGATGGCTTCTAATTCCTTAGGGGTTCTGAGACTGCCTAATTTGTTTATCTGATCCTGCTATTCTTAGATTTGGTCTTTTTATAGTGTCCCAGAGTTCTTGAATGTTTTGTGTCAGGACCTTTTTAGATTTAACATTTTCTTTGATAAATGGATTGATTTCTTCAATTGTATCTTCTAGGCCTAAGATTCGCTCTTCTAGCTCTTGTTTTCGTTGATTATGCTTGTCTCTGCAGTCCCTGTTCTTTTTCATAGGTTTTCTATCTCCAGGATTACCTCAGTTTGTGTTTTCTTTATTCCTTCTATTTCCTTTGTTGGGTCTTGTACTGGTTTATTCATTTTATTTTCACTTGCTTGACTGTATTTTCCTGTAAATCTTGAAAGGAATTATTCATTCACCTGTTGTTTTGTATTTTTCTGCATTTCTTTAAAGGTTTTATTCATTTTATCCATCTGATTTGTTGAATTTTGCTATATTTCCTTAAGGAATTTATTCATTTTCTCTTTTAAGGTCTCTATCATCATTATAAGGTTTGATTTAGGATTTTATTGTGCATGGGTTGTGTTAGAAAACCCAGGGCTTGTTGTGGTAGGTTAGCTGTGTTCTGAAGGTGCCCTATTGCTCTGGCTCTGTTGGTTGAGTTCTTATATTGACCTTTAGCCATCTGTTTGCCCCTAGATGTTCCTGTCTGTTCTTTGTACAGCAGATCTGCATGTTCATGTGCTGCAAACCTTGGTGTTCCTTGTCCTGCAGGAGTGAGTAGTGCAGTGGAGCATTATCTATGCAATGAATCTCAGAGGGACAGCACAAAGCTCAGGGGACCTGGAGGTTCCCCCAGGGGACTCTGGTTGTTACTGGCACAGGATTTGAATGTTGCTGGTGTAGCAGGCCTAGTGTCAATCTCGATTTTTCTGGTGTAGCTGGTCTTGTGGAGGTTGGTGGAGTGGTGGTCTAACAATTAAGCTGGAGTTTCCTGGTGTATCAGGCCTGGGAGTTGCTGGTTATTAGGCCTGGTGAACTCTAGATATTCCTGAAATTAGAGGCCTAGTTTTCCCAGATGGATGGGGTCTGGACAATGGTGCTGGATGTTGAACATTCCTGAAGTTGCATGCTTTCTGACCCCAGTTAGAGCTGGTCCAGACGCTGGTGCTGGATGCTTCTATATATCATTGAAGTTACAGGCCTGGGGTTTGAAAAAGATCTATTTGAGTTGGTGATCAAGGGAATCCAAGAGACTTTCCAAACTATAAAGTCTTTATCCCTAAAGATGCCATATACATTAGACAAAAGCATCAGATAGTTTGACCTAGATAATACCTGCATACCTCCTCCCTGAGGACTAACTTTCATTGAACCTGATGATGCCACTCAAGCTACCAAGGCCAGAAGCAATAGTCCTACCCAGCTGTGATGCCTATGAAAGACAAAGACCAGAATGATATCCTAAATGTGTAATAGTGGTGGCACTCATATCTTGAGTATAACCATTAGCTGTCTAATTGGATTTATGGCTTACTCAACATGTCTGGTGTTGAAAATCAAACAAACCACCTAAGGTTAGTTGCTTTTGGGTCTTAGATAAAAACTTACCACAATTACATTATTAAACCACCATAATCCTAGTGTCTTAAATACCTATATTTAAACCCACAGATATGTGTTGTTCTAAGTGCTCATAAAATAAGTTTATCTTTATAGCAGAGAGGCCATTACAGAAAATTAGAACTGGACAAAATACAGAGAACAACACATGAAAGAATGTTTAGACCTAGTGTAAAAAAAATCTATATTAAAAAAAACTAAACTAAAAAACAACCAAGAAAAACAAAGAAAAAAATCTTCTACACCTAAGCTCAGTGAATATCTTGTAAAGGGAGATGGCAAGGCTGTGTCCTAAAATGACAAGGAATGTCATCATGATATCTCAACAGTATACCTTTCTCAAAAGACCTGAATATGGAAAACACCAGTAGACATGCTAAAGTGAACAGGGAGAAACTCACAGGTCCCCACCTTAAGGCAAAGAAATAGAAGCAACAAAGGCACGATTAGGTCAAGATAGCCAATCTTCCCCTAGAATGGATATTACTGACTGGTAATACAATATTAAATGGTAAGTCTTGAATCATGTAATGGAACACTGAACAGATACAATTTTATACAAGCATACATACATACATATATATTGTGTGTGTATACACACACACACACACATATATATATATAATGTTAATAGAATTTTATTTCATTCTATACATTTGTGAAATTCTACATAAGTAAATATAAATTTAAAATTCCAAAAAAAACCAGAATGAAATATTGTCAATTCAGGAAAATGATTGCAAAATAACTCTGACTCAAAATGACAACCAATGTAATATATATGTATATATATGTATATGTATGTATTTATACTTACATATGTATATATGTATTTATAACTTGTGTGTATGTTTGTACAAAAATAACAATTAAAGAAAAGAAGAGTCCAGAAATTTGAGAATAAACAAAGAGAGGAGAATGGGAAAAGTGGAAGGAAGGGAAGGAAATGAAGGGGAGTGTTGCAATCATGTTTTGATTAAGAATATTAATTAACAATAAATTGTTCCAATGATATAGAAAAAGGGAGCATTTGTATACTCCTTATGTAAGTTAAAATTTGTCCAAGTACTTTGTAAATCTATATGAGAGTTCCTCAGAAAACTAAACCAGAATGCATTATGGCCCTGATATACTACTCTTTGTAATATATTGAAGAACAACTAATTTACTCAATAAGCTATGTAGACTCCTGTCCATTCATGTTTACACAACATTATGTAAAATAATCAATGTGTGAAACTCACTCTATGTGTGAATCAATAATTGAATCAATAAAGAAAATGTAATATTACACACCAGGGACTTTTATTTATCAATAAATAAGAATTTGACTTAATGGATTGTTGAATAAAAGAGGAAAGGAATTTGAGGAAAAGAGACATTTCTGGTCATCAGGGAAGTGCAGGGAAAGTGAATGGTGAATAGAATTTTATTTCATTGTACACGCTTGTGAAATTCTTTACAAGTAAATACAAAATTAAAATTTCAAAATAAAAACAGAATGAAATATTGTCACATTCAGAAAAAAGGTTGCAAATGGAAAGCATGTTAAACAAAATATATCTGACTCAAAAAGATAACCAATGTGTATTTCCTTTAACTTTTGAGCCTAAACTTGTGTACATATATAAAATCATTTTTGCACATGATTCTAAACTAGAAATGCGACCTTCTAGGGGAATGAGGATGAGTTGAAAAAAGGTATGGTTGAAAAGTGGAGAATATGGGGTGTATTCAGCCAAAATACATTTATAATTATAAAAATATATTTATTACACCAAACAATGTAAGCAGACAGCATATACCATTGGGAAAAAAAAACCAAGCCAAATACCTGAAATTTTAATGAATAGACATTTTAATGAATCAATTCTTGTCATGTAAGGAATAGAAAGCAACAACAAAACCTGAAAAACTTGTATTTCATCTTTTGATTAGGAAGACTGAATTAAGTCAATGAAATACTTCCATTTTTCCTTACACATATTTAGGTTTACTGTGTGGAGTTAGGAATGTCTGTCCTCACACTTATTCTTCCATGCATATGTGAAGATTAGAAGGCATCTTGAAGGATTTGGTTCTTTCCCTTCTCTACGTGGATTGGGCAGATTCTTAGCAAGTCACTGCACTCACTGAGATACAAACCTGGGCCTTCATTGTCTCACAGAGACCTTTGTTTTAGTTGTTAAACTGTGGCTTGGCTAGAAGGAGAAAAAAGGGCAACATTTTTGTAGCTTTTCAGTAGCAAAATTCTATATGGGGATTGAGGAATAGGAGCAGAAAAAGCATGTATATGTACATTCAAGGACTTTTAAAATTTGTATTTCATTTTAATTATTTTGTTTACATCATCATATCTTCACAGTAATATACTGGAGTTTTGTAAGGTTTTGATTTCTAATATCCATATTGAATTTTAATGAATGGAATAAAAGCTAAAAAATGAAACTAAAGGAATATTAAGCTTACCATAAATATGAATATTTTATTTGTTATTTGCATATTTTCCTTAGTCTTATCTTTTAGTGTCCTAAAAGTTCTATGTGGAAATCATTTATCTCATAAAAAAGCTTTTTATAAAATTATATGAATTTTTAAAATATATCCTCCTTTTCTAAATATCCATACCAAAGTTGCTAAATTATTAATGGTTTATGCTTAAAACAGCAGTGCTGTCCAATTTTTGCTTTCCAAATTCACTTTACCATCTCAAATTTAGATATATAATGTTTTATTACAAATTACTTTTTCTAATGTTTTATTGGATCCATCACTTATAGATATATGATAAAGCTAATTTTTAAAAATACAAGTTATTTGTAGGAGAAAGAAATCTGTATGATCACAAAGTTTAATCATAGTGAAGAATAGGCAAAATTCTATGTTCATTAATTTCTTCATTGGTAATAAAACAAATGACTCAAAAATGTTAAAAATTCAGCAATCTGCATAGAAAACTCCTAATTCTTTTTGTACAGAGACAGCTGGAATCCCATGATACTGATACTCTTGATCATATTTTTACATTGGAAGCTGATTCTGAATTTCTTCTATCTTATATGGGAAATTACTTTGGTTTGAAGATGTCAGTCTTTCCCTGTACAGATATAATTTATGCATTTTAATCTATAATCTCCCAAAGTATTGAATTACGTGGTTTGACTTTACACAGTGCTAAGTATAAGTATTTCATTCGATTACTTTTAAATTAACCTTCCATTAGTTTTGAGTGATTGTTCTGGATTCTGTTTTGGAATAGCACATACAAAAAGATCTTATCAGTTTTTATAATACCCTTCAAAATCTCAAATAACTCAATTATATTCTCCCTATCTCTCACGTTTGCGGGCTAAATAATCTTAGCATCCCTTTCTCCCTTTTTACAGGCGTATGTTTCATCTTACTTTAAACATTTTATGTGTCCTTTAGTGAACTCTTTCATTCTTATCTTCCCCTACGGGATAAATCCTAACTTAAAACAGTGCTTAACATTGGAATGTTCTATATATAATTATAACATACATTAGCTCTATTAATTTGCATTTATATACCATTTCTTTTATGCAAAGTGCTTTATAGTTTATCTTTATAATATTTCTGGGAACTTATTAGCATATGTTTTTGGAAAGAGAAAGAACAAAGTCGTTCAAACTAACCCCAAATCACTAGAGGTACGTCTAAATCATCCTTTTAAAATAACAAAAATGATGTTTCTCATTTAAATAATCTATTTAAAATGCTAATTTGATTGATGGGAACTTACAAAAAGGCCTTGTTAATTTTCTAGCAACAGAAGAAACAAGTGAACAAATGATAAATTTCTATAGTTATTTCTTCTAAAGCAGTAGTACCACAGTTTAATGGGTGTGAATGACTTATAAAGCATAACTTTTCCATTTATGTTCATTTAAATATAAATTTGTCAAATGAATAATGAAATTTTATTATTTTCAAAACTATAAGTAAGTGCATTCAAAATTAATTGGGGTGAAATGAATCTTGCAAGTACCTACCAGGCATGCAGAGTTCAGCTTTGTATCCATTCTCCATCTAACCATAGACTGAAGGTGATTGTTTCTAACCAGCTTCCTAGTTATTTTTTCTTGAGACAGTTTCATGTATGCCAAGTTTTCTCAACTTTCTATGTAACCAAAAATGACAATGATCCTGCTGTATCCCCATCTTCAATGCTGGAATTGTAGCTGTGTGCTGTTTACTGACACCAAACTACTTTTTTGATGATTTTATCTACTGAGGTCTTCTATAGACTCTTGTCTTCATCAAAGTTCACCATGATAATTCCTAGAACTAATATAACTTGAGATTGAATATCTAAAATTATGTCAAAAATTATAGTCCAATATTATCTACCCTTTTGAATGGTAAAATAATAAGAGCCACATGTAATTTAAGCACAGATTTTTAAGGCTTCCCTGTGCTACTTCAAATTAATAATAAATCCAAGGAACATGTAGGAAATTGTTTACATCCATCAGCTTGAAATTCCTAATCTGTCCACAGCATAATTCAAAAAGACATGCTCATGTACTTCCTGGGATACTAGAAGACAACTCTTGCCATATGTGTCTGTGCTCTATAGCAACAGCATCTGTTGTCAATTATAGCTCATGCACACAGTACTAAATAGTCTCATTTGAGTGGCAGGTGTTCATGGATCTTAAACAGAGAGTACATTTGCTTCTTATCTAGCCAATATTGGTATCTTTTATTTATTTATCTCTGCAGCTATAATACAAAAATTTTTCCATTACCAAAAGTATGAATAGGGGCCAATTAAAACCTGACATTATATCACTCATACATCACAGCACAAGTATGCATAGGTTCCTCTAAATTCCTTAATGACCTTTTATATATACATATATATATATAATTTTCTTTAGTTTGTGTAAATCTTCATATCTTTATAGCTAGATATTTAAAAATTTGAAAAGACTTAACCTGTATTAACCACATTAAATAAAAATGAACAAACAAAGAATTTTTTTCTTCCTAGATCTTGCATAATTTTAGGAAGCAAATTATCATAATTACAGCAATTTTGGTGAATATCCATTGTACTTTTCTAGAGAAAATTTATCATTTTTTAAGTATTATCTTGGTACTCAACTAATTTGAGTTAGATATGCAGAAAACCCAAAAAGAAAATAAGAAAAATATTTCAGGAAGAAAAATACAAAATATTATAAACATTTAAACTATAAGGAAGATGCTTTTAGACACAGTGGATTTTAAGTTATGTTGTCATTAAATTTTCTCAGTGAACTCCAGTGACAGATGCTATCTCCAGTAAGCACCCACAGTCATTTTCTGGGTCAAGGTCATCTGATATGGCCTGAAAGATATCAAACCAGGTTTGGGTTAGAGTACCACAGAAAGTCATAGGCTGTGCCAACTTTATTGAGGGCAACCATTTTTTAATAGCCTTATCAGTAACAGAATATAATGGCAATTTTCAAGATCAATACATTGGTAGATACAAGGATACAAATATGTTTGCAAGCTATAGGGTATTCACAATATTAATATCTAAGAACAATTGTCCTGTCAATCTTAAAAGTCTCTTTGGATTTCCAAGTGGATATAGAGGGAACAACAAAGTGGTCTAAACATTTCAGTTCCTGGTGGAATGGCATTGATTCTCAGGAACTGAGAGGTACACAGTACCCCAAGCCATAGACTCTAACTAAAATACTATGACGTAAGCCTCTCAAGGGAGTTAGGCCTGACTTGCTCCATGGTTCTCTGCAAACGCCCATCCTTTTTACTTATTTGTGAGTTGGGAGTTTAAAAAATATGTTCCGTTCATATTCACTCCTGTATCAAAGCTTTTACTAGAAACTACATGTACAACATATCCAAGATTGTGTCCTTTGAATTTAAACCCTCAAGACTAATTTTGTACTACCCCAATATTCTTGGTTGTTTTGTCTTCTACTGGATTATGATCAAAACATAAGGGAAAACACTCCTAAGAAAACTCTCTCTCCAACTGTCATTCACTCCACCATTTGAAAAACATTACTTCTCAGAATTAGGTAACCTCTACCTATTGGAAAGACTAATTTCCCTCTCTTGAAAGCCATTATGTAGTTCCTTTTCTAGTGATAGAGTCTGATAAATGTCTTCTTCCATTTTAGTATGTCCACAGATTTGTCATTTTTCTGATTTTTTTTATGTAGCCATTTGTGAGAGACACAGTCTCACAGCAGATTTCCTGCTATTTTGACTTCTAATATTTTATCAGAGACTTATATGCTGTTCTGTTGTATATATACCCAGTAGAAAAGGGCTCCCCATTATCTACTGATCATTGCATTATGTCCAATCTTGATTTTCTGCAATGGTCTCCTCTTGAAGTAAGAGACTATTTTCTGATAAGGAGTTAGCCTTAACTGTGGATATAAGTTTTATAATGTAGTTAGGAATTATTTTGTTCTAGCAAAGTGTTGGAAGTTAGTTCTTTTCTAATTGAAATGTTCTCACCAGCTCCTGGTAGTTAGACAGGATCCTAGTATGTGACATGAGTCCCTTTCTGTGGAGTGGACTTTAAGTCCCAAAGTCCAATAGATAGATGTTTGTTACCACTATGTTCTAAGTGCCACTACTGAACATTTAGAGATATCTTATCAGAGGTCATTGTTTTGGTTTATAGGTATCACAGATGTGGTGTGACTACTGATTTATTTCCTCCCTTAGCAGCTTGTATAGCATTTTCTGGTACTATGAAGTCAAGATTTCAAGAAAGAGACTTGTAGGTGACATTCAGCTCAAATCGTTAATAATTGTGTGTCCTGTAAGTGTAATGTCTTCCATAATAGGGACTGGTTTTCAACCTTTGAGGGTCAACCAATGGTAATGTCTCAGTCTGGATTTTCATTGCTGTGATAAAACACCCTGAACAAAAGCAACTTGGGGAAGAATTTTCTTTCACAGTTCCATGTAACAGTTCATCATCAAAAGTTATGACAATAAGAACTTTTGCAGGTCAGGAACCTGGACCAGGAGCTGTTCCAGAGGCCATAGAGGGATGCTGCTTATTGGATTGCTCCTTATCCCCATGACTTGCACAGACTACTCTCTTATAGAAATCAGGACCACCAACCCAGGAACAGTACCGATCAGAGTGTGCTGTGCCCTGCCCCATAAGTTATTAATGAAGAAAAGACCCTACAGGTTTTCCTACATCCACATTTCATTTGAGGCTGCCTCCTTTCTGATGATTCTAGCTTGTATCAAGTCTACATAAAGCTAGCCAGGACAAGCAATAACAATCACATACACTGTTGGACCATCCTGACAAAAACTGAAATGGATAATAGAATGTAAAATAAATATATAGTGATAATTATATATTTTTGTGAAATTTTTTTGTGAAAAATATAATTTCTTGGGATTTTGTCAAGCAAAGGTGGTGCTATTTACACCACTTATATACTTCTGTATTGATTTCCCTCTCCCTCACCAGTTGCAACCCCACTCTCCATTTTCAATTTCATCCTTCATACCAGCAATATCATGCTATTAGCCTTATAACTCACTATGGTACATTTGTATTTTGTTTCATTAAACACATGGTATTTGAAAATCTTTTCTTTCTTTCTTTTTCTTTTTCTTTCTTTCTTTTTCTTTTCTTTTCTTTTCTTTTTTTTTTTTTTTGAGACAGGGTTTCTCTGTGTAGCCCTGGCTGTTCTAGAACTCACTGGTTAGATCTGCCTGGACCCAAACTCAGATATCCACCTGCCTGTGCCCCCACGTGCTGGGATTAAAGATGTATGCCACCACTGCCTGGCCTGACAATCTTATACAATCTTTACAAGCTTAAGACATTATCTGCATAAAAATACTTGCATGGAAAAATGTGTTTCTTGTTTCAAGTTTATAGCTTATTTTATCATTTATTAGACAAATTTAAAGGCCACATAATCTATATAATCCATAATGGCTATGCATGAATGGAAACTCTAAGAACCCTGATGTTGCTCAGTCCATGAGGCTGGATGTCTTAGATGCTCTTCTGTGAATGTTGGAATCCTGAAGATGTAGTCACTATTACCAGTGAAGGAACAGACTTGCTAGCAAGACAAGAACAAGTAGGCAAAGAACAATATCCTCAGACAAGCTTCCAGCAGAGATATGGCCCAGATTAAAGGTGTGTCTTTCTGCCTCAAGATCTTGATTAAATATTCCCTTTCTCTTCTAATGAAGAAAAAATCACAGATGTGCCCTCCATAGTTTGGATTTTAGTTAATACCAGATGTAGCAAAGCTGAAAGCAAAGAATGCCCGTAGGGAGTCCACCACTTGTCAACTTAACACACAATCATATCTTCTTATTCATGAAAATTTATTTCAATTGAAACAATAACCATGTCATAGTAATACCTAAATATAACTGTCATGCATACTATCACAGATTCACTAATTATTTAACCAGGTCATAATTATGTCTAACATGATATCACTATCCCTTACACAACTGAAAATATATTATAAATTTAGAATTGGTGGCAATTTTCCTTGAGGAGTATTCTTTTAGTGCCTCAAACTTACATGTGATAACTATTGATGTTCTCTTAATTGATATTACATCACATGATAAAAAATTTGAGTAAAGAAAACACAAACATATGTACAATGCATTCTTAACAAAACATGACAGAAAGACTCATATCAAATAAAAATACAAGTTTCTGTAACTGGTCATAAAGCCTTAGCTGGTATTTATAACTACCTTTCTCTACTACTCATTCTGTACTTCCTCCACTCTTGGCAAGAATCTCAGCAGGTCTTGGCCCTTTTATTAAAAAAAATATGGCCAATTAAACTGTTTAACCAGTATTTATATTATATGAATTGGTTTGGCAGTTTTTAATCTATAAGCAGCCATTACAAATGAGCACACAGACACCACATGGATTTTCACAAGCCTAGGCCTGGATGGAGCAATCTTGGCCCATCTAAGCTAGCTCTTAATTCTGTTACCCAAATATGACCCCAAATATACATACGTCCCCTTGAACTTCCATTCTCCATGCTAGGCCGCTGTTCCTGGCCATGTGGAATGAGGTTCTTTTTTCTAACCCATGGTGTGTGTCTTCTTCTTCCTGCTCCTGACTGGAATGTTTCAATCCTCTGTCTAAAGAGCAGGCTTCCTGTTCTAATCTCAGGAAGTCCCACCTTTCTCTGTATTTGCACAATCTCAGGCCTTGGCATTTTATTTAACTAATCAGAGTCAATGTAAGTAACAGACAGCAAGCAGGACCAATTAATTAACATTTGGAATGCTTAACACTACCCCTATACTTTTATGGAGGGTGATCCATATCTTCATTCATGATGGATCTGTTCCCTTTGTTATCTTACTTGGATTAGGATGTTGTAGTTTTCTCTTGAGTCTAATCACAGTACATGTTACCACCAGGAGATGCCCTAAAGGGTCTCTTGCACTCTAGACATAATCTTTCCTACCTCCATTGTGGAGAAGCAATCCAAATTCCCCTTGGGTATCTGGATCTATTTTCACACTTCTCTGGCTGTGAAACGAGTTCCTTCTTCAGAAAGAACACTATGTGGAATACAATTATTATGGGTAAGGCATTCTGTAAGTCCACAGATGGTAGTCTTATCAAAAGCATTACATCCAAAAAAGGAAAATCCTTATCCAGATTAAGTATCTACTACAGTAAGGACAAAACATTGTCCTTTCTATGGAGGAAGTTGTCTATGAGTGCAGTCAACCTGTCACTATGTCCTTGGCTGGTTGTTCCAGGGAATGGTGCCATATCTGGGGATCAGTGTTGGTCACTGCTGTTGGCAGTTCTCGCACTCAGCAGCAGCTGTAGTCAAGTCAGCCTTGGTGAGTGGGAGTCCATGTTGTAGAGCCCATGCATAACCCCCATCTCTGCCACTGTGACCACATTGTTCCTAGGTCATTGAGCAATCACAGGAGTAGTTGGGAAAAGAAGCAACTGTCCACAGAATGGGTCATCTTGTCAAATTGATTATTGACCTTCTCATTAGTGGAAGTCACCTTTTCTTGAGCATTTTACACAAGATACAGGTATCTGACACACTTTGTCCATTATGATTTTTCCACATTTTCCCCTGATGACTTTCTCACCAATTTCCAAATTATGCTCCTTCCAAATCTGTGACCCTCCATCCAATTCATTGGCTACAGCTCATCCATCAGTGAACACCATACATCTGATTTTTATCCTTCAAAATAAAATACATGAGCATGTGTACTGCCCCAAGTTTTGCCCACTATGGAGAATAAACTTCTCCAGCATCTTTTAGGGTTATCCCCAAAAGAGGAGAGGATTGTAATGCTGTAGCTGTCCACTTCTGGGTGGTACTTGCAGAATGTGAAGAACCAAAAATAAAGCAGCCATCAGGGCACACCCCATGAGGCTATGACTGCATGGTTGGCAGCAGAAGGCACTGTAACAGAAGTAAATACCGTTGGCATTTGGTCAGTTTCTTCATTACTTCAAGGTAACTTGTTTTTGCCTTCAGTACCTGCTTGGGTCCAATCACACATATACAGTTTCCATTTGAAGATAGATTGCTGCTGTGTATAACCTACTTTATGATGTGGATGGTCAGATAACACCCAGCTCATGATGGGCAGCTCACTGCATCTGGTACTTTTTGACTCATTGTCAATTGTTCAGTTTAGATGAAGGCCCAATAGCAGGCCAAGAGTTGTTTTTCGAAGGTAGTGTAGTTGTATGAAGATGATAACAAAGCCTTGCTTCAAAACCCCAAAGGTGCTTTCTGTGATTCACCAAAAGGATCCTGACAAAGATGCCAAACAGCATCCCTATCTGCCACTGACACCTCAGGTGGTGTCTGATGGATCATATGGTTCAATGGATGAACAACCTGCACATCAGTCTGGATCTTTGAAGTGCCTTCCCTGTTCTAGGACCCCACACAAAGCTCTCAGTGTTCCAATTCATCTGGTTTATGGGCTGTAGTAACACACCCAAATGAGAAATGTTCTTTCCCTTGAATCCTAATAGGCCCACTAAGTGTTGTGGGTTTCTTTCTCAGTGTTGGCAGTATCTAGGTACCATAACATTCTTTACCTTAGAAAGACTATCTCTGTTCCAAACTTACCCTACTGGATGTTACCAAGCCTCATACATCATCAGCATACTGCTCCATCTTCCAGACAAGGATCCACCTAGGGTCCCCAGACCTACAATTTCAGGAACATCCAGGCTAGACCCCTTCTCTCCCCTCCCTCAACAAAGTCTTGCACTGCTCAGTGCTCTGGGATATGCCCAGCTACCTGAGCTAAGAGTTGTTCCCAGAGTACCACTGTTCTGACCATCCCACACTGGAGGTTATCAGGTCTCATACAACAAGATGATACAGCTCCATCTTCTGGACCTGGCTCCAGAAAGGGGAGTGTCAATATTATTAGAATACTTCCTGCTGATTAGGTGGATCAATTTCCTTGGGACAAATTTGATCTATATGTCAGAATATCCCCAGCCAGCATCCAGAAATCAAAAAAACCACTACCAACCAGCAGTCAGATATCCAGCAACAATCAACAATCCAGCAATCCAGAATCCAGCAACCAGGAAAAAAGAGTGAACAGCAACAAGAAAAAATAGAAATCAGCAACAGCACTAGCATCTTCATCATCATAATTTATAGCATATGTAGAAGGAATATGCCCTGCCCTAGCTGCCATGAGCCAGTTTCTAAACAATACACAAGCATGGCTGGTCTTCCAAATAGAGCCATTCCATATCCAGACCTGCCTGGAGACTGATGACAATACTGGGCAGTAAGACAGGAGCCAATGAAGATGAGCCACTGCTGTGGCTTGCAGCTGGAGGGAGGGCTGATGGGACAATGGGTGAAGGGTATAAAAAGAGACTTCCTCTTTTGATTAAACGAGTCTGTTTCTGCATTGCAACTCCCAGGGTCTGCGTGTTGACTCTGCACCTTCTTACCCACTCCCCCAAAGCTGGGGTGGTCAGCATAGTGCAGGCAACATTTGATCCCAGCCTGGGTGGTCTGCTGATGACAGGCAACAATCGTCATCCTCCTCAGCTGCTGCTGCTGCCACCACAGACTCTGCCAGAACTCCTCTCAGGAATCTAGCATTTATTATACACTTGTAGAACTATTTGCAGCTGACAAAATCACACCCCTGCTAGAGCATGAGACTAATCATAGTTATCTGCTGTGTACAAACTGAAGCAAACCCATATTCCACACCTGGGATTAAAACAAGAATATATTGCCTTAACATTTCTGTATTTTTAAAGAAACCAAAAATTCTCACTATACATACACAGACAACCCATAAATGAAATAACTTAATAATTTACCTTATATACATGAAAGAAGTTAAATTTACATGGTAATTCTGGTATTATAAATGATAGGTAATGAAGTATATATATAAATTAATGAGTATAGTGTATGTTACTTTTACAAAATGTTTTGCGAATTCTTTGGGTATTTTATTATGATAAATATTTTGCATTTCTATTCTATTGAGACATTATTTTTAATAGTATAAATATCAGTAAAATAATGAAGCAAATACAATCCTTTTTCCCAAGCTGTTCATAAAATAGTAAGTCACATCACTTGTGTCCCTATGGATAATACCAACAAACTCTGTGTGCATAAGCTGTAGTTTGTTCTGATGACAGCTCCATAATTGCTATAAATAATGCTACCAGAAACCTCATGAATGAAAACTAGGTGATGACTCAATCATATTTATGTCCCTGACTTTCTCTTAACACAGCTTGGAGGTTTGGGATGACATGCTGAAATAGAATTTTTAGTGACAGATAAAGCCAATTGTGACAAGCAGCAATTGGAAAGCCCTGCCTTTGGCATTGAGTAATGTTGTCAGGATAGCCAGCAACATTCAATGTATGTAAATATAATACCATGGCAGTACTTTACATCAACGATTCTTTAGCTAGGCTTTGATTAGATAGAGAGACTCACATGGACAACAATTAGCATTATCTTATAGCACTGGATGAGTATAAATATTTCAAGCATGTTCAATATAGAAAAATACTCAAATATTCAAGTAGAAATTATTAAATGAGACAATCACATCTGCATGGAAGAGCTATTTAAACTGAAAATGATATTATTTTCCAATCTTCATCTCTAAAATTGTTGGGAAGTCAAGCAATCAATAAATGACACATTAAGCATTTAAAATATTACTAAGGAAGTAACTTATCAACAGAAATACATGTCTTATAGATGGAGGTATGTCTTCTATGGTCACTTTAATCTTGGGTCTTACATGTCTGATAGAGAAAAATTCACAAGTGGACACAGAATTTCAAATAGAAATATTTTGTTTGGTTAAGTTGTTTGCTTTATTTTGTTTTGTTTATTTATAAGGAACAAAAGCAGAAGTGAAAAGATTATCCACTAGCCAAGAATACTGGATTGATTTGCAATGGCAAGGGCTGACTCAAGCAAGTGGACTTCATATGCTGATCTACTCTTTCTTCTCTTCGTGCATACTTCTGAATGATCAGAAGTACACAAGATAGTACCAGTCACTTTGTTGGAGGAGATCAAAGCTTTACTAAAAGCCCTCTTTACCTACAAATAATTCTGTTAAATTAGATCAATTATTTGGAAGTTAACTTTAAGAAGAGGAAATGGTACCTTGCATTTATTTCTTAAGTGGGGGACTAGGGACCCCATAGGAGTAGGTGTAAGACTGTTGAAATTGACTTTGTTGGTTGACTTTCTTAACCCTGATGAAAGGAATTCTGATGCACACAAACAGCATGACAGATATGCGCGCGCACACACACACACACACACACACACAGAGAGAGAGAGAGAGAGAGAGACAGACAGACAGACAGACAGACAGACAGACACAGAGGCATTGAGAACAGAAGCAGAGAGATACAGAGAGATGCAGAGGGACAAACACAGAGAGACAAAGAGAGATACACACATAGAGAGGACAGTGACAGAAACAGAGAAAATCTGACTGAAGCGGGACCAGCTAGTTTTTTTCAGTTTACTCAGTTGCTTTGTTATCCTAAGTCATTATACAAATACTTGAACCAGCCATGAGATAATTGTACATCATTAAAGTATATAAGCTAACTTAAATAGTTACTAAATTAAACCAAAGCAATACATAAACTTAAATAACAGAATTCAGTAATGCCATGGGGCTTATTTATAAGAAATTCAAGTTGAAAATAGTAAGTTTTCTTTATTTAAAAATATTTATTTACTTATGGGAAATAGTACTTTGAAAACAAATATTTCATAAAAACAAACTAATAAGCCGGGCATGGTGGCACACTCCTTTAATACAAGCTCTCGGGAGGCAGAGGCGGGTGGATCTCTGTGAATTCGAGGCCAACCTGGTCTACAAAGTGATTACAGGACTGTCAGGACTATTAAACAGAGAAACCCTGTCTCAAAAACAAAAACAAAAACAAAAAACCTAATAATTGTTTTACTTGTACCACTAATTAAAGCCACGTATCTTTTCCAGTATCTACAAAAAATAATTCTGTAGCAGCAACATAAAATTATAAGTAATTATTTTTGAACTGATAGTTATTTGATTACTGAGTCATGCAGTATGAATATTGTCCTATTGCTTTGTGTAAAATAGATTTAATAGCTAATAAAAAATTAACTAGCAGTTTGAGTCATTTAAAAATACTTTCAATTTGTATTTATTATTTATGTTTTTAAATTTTTCTTTATAATTATATTTTGTTTGAATGTAAATTAGTTACTGTTATGACCTGAGTAAAATGTTTGACCATAGCCTTATCTGTTTTATTATTTGGTCCCCAACTGATAGTGCCGCACTGAAAGGTTGTGAAATATTTAGGAGTTGAAGTTTCGCTAGAGGAAGTGGATCACTAAGGCCAACTCTTGAGGTCTTATTATATACCCTCACTTCCTGCCTATTTTCTACTGACTTCAGATTAAATGTGGTCCACTTCCTTAGGTTTCTCCTGATACATACCCTGTCATGATGGAATGTTTGTTTATTCTCAAATTGTGAGACAAAATACATCCCTATTTTCTTAAATTATTTCTTGTCAGGTGTTTGACCATAACACTAAGTAACATTGCTAATACAATAAGGTTTATATTAAAGAGTGGGGACATTGCTTTGATAAACAAGGGATTGTTATGTGTAGAGCTTTGGGAGTCGTTTACAGGAGAATTGGGGAATTGTTTGGAACACCCAGTTAGCTGAAAGAAATTAAGACAGTAAGGCCCAGTTCCTAAGAATTCAGAGGGAACAAGAGCTCTGTTGAGAACTTTATGGGAAAGAATATGGTTGAATTCTACCCTTGTCCCATGAATCAGGGAAAAGTTGAATTCAAAAGATACATCCAATTATTAGCATTATTCTGATGGTCTACTCTGAAGATGTATATGAAGAAATAATTTATTAAATTATCTACCATTATTTACATTATATAATTAACTAGTTGGCCATTTAATCCTTAACCCACCATTTTAAATGATCACACAGACCTGATGTATTTTATCGTGGCTTAGTCTGGATTGTACAACCTTAACTCATCTAAACTATCTTATAATTCTATTCACCAAATAAAATCCAGTATAATATAAATATGTCCGATAGTCTGTTATTCCCTATGCTATGCTGATGTTCCAGGCTATGCCTCATGATGTTCTTACATCTCTGTTTCATTGTGTGTATTCTCCTTCCTCTCCTCCTGGCTTCTTCTCCCCATGATCCTTTTCACTATTCCAGAGCCCATCAACCTTTTCCACACCTACCTCTATCTCTGCCCAATCACATGTCTCAGTCAGAGACAATGGTTAGCAGGCAAAGTAACAGACAGCAAGAAGGCCTCCGGGAGCAATTAATTAACATTTAGAATACATAAAAGATCAGTGCATCATGTATATTTCAGTTTTTCAGTATTATTGTCAAAGCTACATTAAACTGAATATTATCTTTGAAATTCTTTTTGTAAGTTCTATAACCCAAAACCATAGTAAAAGTCAATGAAGTAGTAGTGTGACTGTCCATCCTGTGACACTGAAATATTCAAATTATTTGATGGTTACTTAATTGGACCTCTGTTTTTCACAGGAGAGATGAAAAACAGATTGTTCCCAAGGCCTTTAAGGGCTGATGGGAATTCTGCCAGCCACTAAGGGCAGATGGTGTAAACCAGACCCTGCCAGAGACAGGTTCCATGACAGATGGATCCAAAAACGTAGAAATGGACAAGACATAATTCAAGCACTGACTATCTAGATAATCATATCAAAGTTAACACATAAAAGAGGACGGAAAGGGTAATTCTATCTAAGCTGCTTTGTTCAATCTTATGATATTACTTGAACTCAAAATAAGGCTGAATTTATGGGCTACGATCTTCAAAGAAAGAAGAATTTTATGTGTTGGTGTAAAACTGAATTCTGTTCTTGAAAGACAACAAGTTTATCTGTGCAGAGAAGAGTCTCCACTTTTTTAGTCACTCAATTAATGGATGCCTGGCAGTGAACATGTAATTAGAGATAGCAATGAACATCCATATCCTCAGATTGAATGCATATGAATAACTACCAACTGAAACTCTCTGATAATTATTCTCATTTAATCCAAATTGCCCCTTAATGCAAGTCAACTACATCATCTATTACTTAAAAAGGGATAATGACCTGCTTAACATTATAAGGAAAATAGTTGGACTTGTGATTATGTAATAAAGAAACAACATACCTTCATAAAGGTTTTTGCAAAAAAATTAAAGTAGTATGACATACCAAAATACAACTGACACCTGTGAATACAATAAAACAAACCAAGAGAAAGTTCTCAAGAGGTAAGCTTGCTGTTTAGGTATAGAGAGTATTGAAAGGCAATTGAATAGCATGATCAATTGGTCATAGTAAATAGCAAATTATAGATTATAAGAGATGGAATATTCTATTAGCTGATAGAGACAGGAGAAATGTGCTGAGGTCCTCTAATTGTGTCTGGGAGATTGGACAATGTTAGTAGAAAGTAAGAAAAAATTTTGGAGGAGAATATAATCTTTATTGTTGCCTTGTTTTTTTTTTTCTTATGGTAATACTATCCAGAATTTCTAACTATAAGGAGAGTACATAATTAGAATCTCAAGGAGAATATTAAACTACTTTATTCTGCAATATTGCTTAAAATATTGCATAAATAGAACAAATAGCAATTACATTAAGTTATTTAGTGAGAGCCCAATTAATATTATCTACGAAAAAAACACAGCAAAGAACACTAACTAGAAAATCTCTGTGAATAATTTTTTAGGAAAAAAAGCATGGCAAATATTATAATTTCTAAATGGTCCCTTGTTACAATTCAATTATCTTTAAAAATCAAATTGTTTTGGTTATATTATCTTTAAACAACCCTTCTTAATTGCAAATAGACAAAAACTATTTGGCATGATCACACACAAAACAATTGTCTAATGAAGAAATAAATTTATTGGTAGATAAATATACTCATTTTTAGCACTAGTGAATGATATTTATAATTTCTCATAAAATGATAACATTCAAATCATCTCAAAAATTATTTTAAATTTATCATGCACAAAACAGTAAAATATTATTTAAAATTATTCTGAAAAATTTGCAAATTATACTAGATCAGATCCTCAAACTCTTTTTTTCTCTTAACTTTGGCCATTCTAAAACTAGAAAATATTTTGTTATATGACAGATTTTTGTCAATTTGGAATAGAACTAACCAAAATGTGAATAATACACCCTATTTTGGATAAATGAGAAAAGAAGCAATGAATAGAGAATAAAGACATCACTTATTAAAAGATAAAACAAGTTTTGAAGAACCATATTTAGAAATGTTAATGTTTTGTAATATATCTTAATGTGTACTTTCAGATGAAAAACTAACATACCTCGATTTCTCACATGGACATTTGCTCTTGACTTAAACTCATTTTGGAGGAAACATTTTAGAAGTAAAATCTGTTTACAAAATATAAGAAAACACAAAGTGTAGTTCTGACTCATGACTTCATTTTCCCTTGCCTTTCATAAGTGATAGCGACTTACCTGAAGCATCAGAATCTGTCATCACTGCAATAGTCACATGTGCCAGCATCCCACTGCTAGTGTTCAATTTGCAAACAGTATGTGAAAGTCTGTCAGATTCATGTGTTTTCAGCATGATACTCTGTCACTGTCTTGCAGGTTAAAAAGCCACCACATCTTCTGCTGCAGTTTTCCCAGCAGAAAACAGGTGTGTATTGATTACATAGTCAGCAGGGAAACAAGAGTTTTGTGTCCTTACCATGTCATTATAATGTAAAGTAGCAGCTAAAATACCACAACAAGCTGATCTGCAGTGATCTGGAGGTAAAGTTTCCAGGTGTTTGGAAAGTTCCTGATGTGAATTGGCAGGGTGATTTGGGTTTTTTCATTTAATGATAGTATTTGCTTTTTGCTTCTTTTAGTACACCCTACAGTGGTTTCTTACAAATATAACCCAATATGAATGACAGCTAAATGATAGCATGTTAGCGAGGTGGGTAGGGACTGCCTGATTAAATCAGATCGTTCTTTGCATCAATGTGTTCATTTCAATTTTCCTTGCTCATATATTCATTTGTAATTTCAAGATACATTAAGGGCATTTTTAATATGTATAGTAGAGATGAACATTAAAAATAAGAGTGTAGGACTGGAGAGGTATTTTCTTGCTTAAGAGTACTGTTTAATTTTCCAGAGTCAGTTTTTTCAGCACCCTTCTCTGGCAGCAAAGAACTACTCAAACTCTAGGTGATCACCCTCTAGTTTGTGGGCCTTGACAGTTACCACATTCAATTGGCATATACATACTGGGGCAAGGACATGTAAATAGAGTAAAAATAAATATTTTTTAAAGGAAAAAGTTTTATCTAGGTTAAATTGAATAACATCCCAAGTTACTTTGGAATTTTTATCTTCTCATTCCAGTTGATATATTTTAATAATTATCAATTAAAATATACTTTATTGTAATGTTAGAAGTAGTTTAGATCACACATTAATCCAGTAATCACACACAAATGGCATGAACAGACAGGTAGACATACGTATAATAAAAGTAAAATAAAACATTTGAAAAGAAAAGGTTTATCTGAGTCAAGTTTAATAAAATCTCACATTATTCTGAGTTTTTTCTTTCCTTACTCCAGTTATTATATTTTAATAATCAAGTGAAATATACTTTATTGAGGTACAAGTAGGATTTCCGGTCATATATTATTCATCTTAACTGGAGTTTTGCATGTTAAGACATACTGTAAATACTCAATAGAAAGTGAAATTTCTTTGCAAAAATATATTCCTTATTATAGTGTATATATGTGATGATTGTGTGCATTTATGCATTTATTTGTGATAGTGCATGTCTTGGTCAGAGAGCAGTACTATGGAGTCTGTTTTCTCTGTGCAGCTTAGGAAGGTTCTAGAAAAAGAACTCATGGCTTCAGACTTGCACAACAAGTCTTTTACTCGCTGTCTGATCTCAGTTATTAGAAAGCAAACTTTAAAAGAAAATAACAATTTCAAATTTAATACATTAAAACTATTATATTATTGAATGTATATGTGTGTCTATATGTGTGTCTGTGTGTGTGCACATGCATGCACACATGTACACATGTATCTGTGCATATGCATTTAGATGTCTGTAGAAGATACAACAGGGTATTGAATCTGCTGGAGCTAAGTTACAAGTAATGGCAACTCAAAATGTATGGAAAAAGAATTCTTGTCCTCTGAATAAGCTGCAAATGCTTTTAAGTGCTTAACAATTTCTTCAGCCGCTGAAAAATATACGTCCACCGGTAAATTAAAAAAACCAACTAAGTGAAAATAATAAACAAAAATGAATGCTACCAACATGTAGTGACATACTGAGGCTGGGACTATATGTCAGTATCTTCAGACTATAGAAACATTATCACCATTTTTTTTTTAAATAAAAGGTATAAAATCTCACTATATTGCCCCGGCTGGAGTGCATAGACTATTCTTCAGCAAGGAGTTTTGATTTGCTTCATTTCTAACCTAGGTCGGTTCATCCTTTCTTAGGCAACCTGGTGGTCCCCTGCTCTTGGAGGGTCATCCTATCGATGACCAACTTAGTATGGACACCTGATAGGCATAATGAACAACAGCCCAGAACTCTGCAACTCAAATGATCCTCTTGGATCAGCCTTACTAGGAGCTGGGACTATAGGAATGCACCATCATTTGTAAAACAGTCATCTAAGTGAAAAGAAAAATCTTGCCCATAGGTTCTTAGCTGTAAATTGATTTACTGAATAATTAGTAATATAATACAAATAATGTTAAAACCTATTTTAACCAGATTAATATTTTAATAGTTTTACTGCTACTGATATGTTGTAGTATGCCATTTTTATACTACTACATAATGTATTTTAATCATATTCACCCACCCTTACACTTTTTAGTCACCATTTGCCTCCTGTTGATCACTTTTCTCTTTTCAACATATCTATATTGTATTTCTCCATACACACACACACACACACACACACACACACACACACACACACACACTAATGATTCCAGGAGTTTCATTACAATTTCTTCTAATTCACTCTCTATTGCTGTGCTGTGGCAAAGACAATATTGGGGAAGGAAGTTTCTTCTTTCGTACAGTTTATAATCCATCATGTAGAGAAATCAAGGCAGGAAACTGTACGCAAGACCTGAAACAGAGGCCAAAAAGAATCACTGCTTTCTGACTTGCTCTTTGTGGCAAGTTTAATATGTGTCTTTCTTTCTTCCTTTTCTTTCTTCTTTCTTTTTGAGATAGGATTTTTTTCTTTTTCTAATTTTAATTTATCTATTTATTCATTTTAACATTCCATTCACAGCCCCTCCAACCTTTCCTCCCAATCCTACCCTCCTACCCTCTACCCCCATTTCCCTCTTTCCCTTTTTCTTAGAGAAGCAACGCTCCCCCACACCAACCCTCCTCAGTACTTCATGTCCCATCAGAACCAACTGCAACCTCTTTTGTTGAAGCCAGTCAATGCAGTCAAGCTAGCGGAAAGATATCTGACTATCAGCAACAGAGTAGGTGTCAAGGATAGAGCCCACTCCAATTGATGGGGGGCCCACACAAAGACCAAACTGTCCCTCAGCTCCACGAATGTAGGAGGCCTAGGCTCAGTCCATGCATATTCCTTGGTTGATAGTTCAGTCTCTTTGACCCCGTCCATGGGCCTGAGTTAGATGACTCTGTTAATCTTGTTTTGTAGTTCTTGTTTCCTTTAGGTGCCTCTGTCCTTCCCCCAACACTTCCACAAGACTCTCAGTGTTTGGTTGTGGTTCTCAGCATCTGTTTTGATGCTTTGCTGGCTGAGACTCTCAGAGGACAGTAATGCTGTGCTCTAAACGTACAGCAGAGCATCAGTAGTGTCAGGTGTTGTCTCCCTTCACAGGTTAGGTCTCAAGTTGGGCCAGTCATGGGCAGCCATTCTCTCAATCTCTGCTCCATCCTTATCCCTGTATGTTTGTAGGCAGAATAGATTTTGGGTCAAGGGTTTTATGGGTGAGTTGGTATCCCTCTCCCTACACTGACGGTCTTTCCTGGCTTTAGCAGACGGCAACTTCAGTCTCCATATCCCATTGCTAGGATTCTCAGCTAGAGTTACCCATATATTCTTGCAAGAGCCTACCCCATCACAGGTCTCCAGCATGTCCCAGAGATCCCGCCCCATCATTTTTCCTTCTATCTCCCAGCCCTACCACCTCCTACTCCTGCTTTCTCCCACTTGATCCTCACTCTCACTCCCCTCCCTACTCTCTGTCCCTCCTAGTTCTTATAACACTCAAAACCACCTGCTCAGGGGCGGTACTTCCCACAGTGGGCAGAGTCTTCTCACATGAAGCACCAATCAAAAACATGCCCTACAAACTTGTTCAGAGGTAATCTGATGGGCAGAATTTTACAGCTAACTTGTAGTCATATAATTTCCTTAAGACCTTTCCTACGTGTATGTAGCTGGGTATATACCATTTTGAATATTTAGGTAGACTCTCCTGCCATATTGTTTTCATAGATAATTTGTTATTGTATTTGTATCTTCTTTAACCTCTAAATTATACTTTTCAATGTTTTTAAGGTTCCCTAAAGACTGATTGATAAAAATAATATATATACATACATACATATACATCCATGTCAGTAATTATCATATTGTGTAATTGCCACCATTTATTTCATCTTATAATAATCTGGGGTTTAATAATATTTCATTAAATGGAGAATATAATTAGATAACATAAAAATTAGAATTATAAACTACAGTTTTTCTGTATGTATTTTTCAAATTTCCTTTCTGTTTTCAAGTAGTTTATCTATATCATTTTCTTATATTTGTCTTATTTTTGCCATTTGTTTCAGATAGGCATAATATCTGTCTAATAATTTTTTCACATTCATAACTTCCCTACAAAAGTTTTTGTCTTCTGTCTTGAAAGGTAATATTGTAAGATATGGAATTCTAATTTTTAAAATACACTGCTTTAAACTGTTGCACTGTGGCTACTCATGCTAGTTCTAATGAGAAACCCACTGTAGTTCTGGTTCTTGCTCTTCTATGTGGAAAGTGTTTTGCTGTGACCAGGCCACTTGCTTTGAGTTTTTCACCAAGTGATTGTCCTATATGAAATATTCAGCCCTGGAAACATACATACAACAATATTATTCTGACTGAGTGAAGTTTATTCATATATTTAGTTATATATATATATATATATATATATATATATATATATATATATATACATAGGCAAAATATCTGTCTAATAATTTTTTCACATTCATAATTTCCCTGAAAAAGTTTTTGTCTTCTGTCTTGAAAGGTGATATTGTAAGATATGGAATTCTAATTTTTTAAAATACCCTGCTTTAAATTGTTGTACTGTGGCTACTCATGCTAGTTCTAATGAGAAACATTTTACATATATATATGAGTGTGTGTGTGTGTGTGTGTGTGTGTGTAAAAACAGTTAACGAAAAATAGGCTATGAATTTTAAAGAGACTAAGTAAGGGGTATAATGCAGGCTTATAGAGGGGAAAGAAAAGGGAGGGATGATGTAATCATATAAGTTCAAAATAAAAAAATAAGTAAAAATATATATAAAAAACATTTCCTTAAAAAATTTCATTTGTCATTCATTTTAATAGGTAGATTTCCTGGGTAGTGGTGTGTGCTAGAGTGTGTAGTGGTGAATTCTAGATTCAAAGATGTTTAAATTGCTGAAAGTGTTCAACCCAAGACTGAATTTTTTTATCAACCTATCTGTACCAAGTCAAAAAAGCAACACCATGGAAGCAAGAGAAGGAAGAATGTAAGAGTTGGAGAATATGAAAGATTTATGAAATATTATCTTCTGGAAATGGGATGGATGATGTGTCTGTCAATTCATAACAGCTGTGGTTACCAAACAAGACCTGCACAAAATCAAGCTAATTAAAATTCCAAAAGATTGGAGAGGGGGTACAGAGGTCTAGCTCTGAAAAGGAGGTATAGAGAGAGTTGATTTATGCTAAGAGATAGCAACTTTACTTTTGTGGTGGTCACTGGTTAGTTGCTCATGTCCCAGTGGATGGACCACATTTGTGTAAATTTACAGCACTAAATGTGTTGAATGTGTAGAGCAACAACAACAAACAAAAACAAAACAAACTAACGAAAAAAGAATGAAAATTTAAATTTGAAAAGAGGATATGTACCACAATTTTTTAATACATTCTTTGGCTGAAGGACATCTGGGTTGTTTCCAATTATTACAAAAAAAGTTGCAATGAACATGATCGAGGAGATATCCTTCTGGTTTGGTGAGGAATCGTTTGGATTTATACTCAGAAGTGGTATGTCTGGGTCTTGAGGTAGAGCTATTCCAAGCTTTCTAAGATATCACCAGACTGATTTCCATAGTGGTTGTACAAGTTTGCATTCCCACCAGCAATAGAGGAATATTCCTCTTTCTCCACCGCCTCACAAGCATGTGCTGTCACTTGAATTTTTGATCTTAGCCATTCTGACAGATGTGAAATGGAATCTCAGAGTTGTCTTGAATTGCAATTCTCTGATGCTTAAGGACTTTGAACATCTCTTCAAGTATCTCTCAACCTTTAGAGATTCCTCTTTTGTAAATTCTCTGTTTAGCTCTGTTTCCCATTTTTTGTTTGTTTGCTTGATGTTTATTACTTCAGGTTACATCTCCATCACTGTGACCTCTTTCCACCCCTCCCAGTCTCGATTGGATTATTTTGTTCCTTGGCATTTGATTTCTTGAGTTCATTACATATTTTGGGTCCTACTCAGCTATCAGAGAAAAATAAAATCATGCAATTTGCAACCAAATGAATGGAACTAGAAAAGTTCTGAGTGAGCTAACACTGATCCAGAAAGATGCATATGGCAAGTATTCACTTATAATTGGATTTTACCAATATATAGTACAGGATAGCTATCCTACAATCAACAGACCCAAAGAAACAGGAACATGGACTTTGTTACCTGTTAGTGGAACAGTTCACTCTAGTGGAACAAATATTGTTTAAGAGTAGTTCTGCAGACAACTAAAACATACTTCAAGAAAGAGAAATAGTCTTTCTACTGGAAGAGTACCTACCCTATTTGGTTATCTAATAACAACTAGTCAGTCCTAAAGTTTTATATATATATATATATATATATATATATATATATGGAATAGACAAGTTGTGTTTATATATATAAATTTATATATAATATAAAATATTTAATAAATTAATACACATTAAGTTAAAGAAAAAAGGTACATGACTCTATGAGAGAGCAAGAGGTACTTGGAAAGCATTCAGAGAAGAAAGTATGAAGTGATAATGATGGAATTTTATTTTAATTTCAGAAAAAAATTAATCAATGTTCTCATTCCTTATTTCCTTAAGTTTGAATATTATATCATGAAATATATATATATATATATTTAAAATGTTGTAATAGGCACACACGTGTGTGCTTAATGTGTATCTTTCTGTCTGGTATAGTATGTCTACTAATCCTTGAAAAATATAGCTTGTTTCTAGTATCTTCCTCCATATCTCACCCTGCTACCCAGGTCTAGTTTTTGTGTTGGTTCTGGGAATCCAAACTCTATCTAGTCTTCAGTCTTCCACAGAAAACTTTTACCCACTGAGACATTTCAGTCTCTGGTATATATTCTTACCATGTTATGTGAAATCTCCTAGTAATTTCAAGGTCACCATTTAAGATAAAAAAGAATATAGTTGCATTTTCTTTTTCTCTGTAACATACTTTATTTTTCTGAAGTGAAAAGCCAGAATTGTCTCTGTAATAGAAAAGTAAATATGTATAATATAAAATGGGCAAGTGTTTAAGATTCTTCTAGTGTCTTTCCTTTTAGCTTCCTCTCAAGTTTGATCTTACCAGAGTTTATGCCTATAACTCTCTCAGCTTTATTTTTTTTCACAGTAGAAATATGTTGATGTTAAATTGTGCAAGAAACAGATTTTGAGATTCTTCTCAATCTTTTGAATGTCTTCAGGCTTTAAATACAAACCCATTTCCCTGGTTGCAATCTCTCCAGCTCATTCCTACACCAGAAGGGACCATCACTAAACTGGGGTACAGCTGAGGCTATTTTATTTTTCCCCTTGGAAATAGAGCCTTTTAATGGAGAAATCTCTAGGAACGAATGTTTAATTTTTCCCTTCTGGCACAATAAGAAATAGTTCCTCCTCAGTTGAGGAGAGACTGTTGGAGCCAACACCCACAGATGTGCTCTCCTCTGTTCAGCAGGCTCATAGAGTACATTTTCCTCTTTCTCTGAGTCTGATGAAACAGAGCACACTTAACTGTAAGAAGTCACATGAAGTGGATTTATTACTGATGCATAAGCAGCAAGGGTAATCATAATGCCAAGACTGGTTGTAATCCTGTCCGCCTAGGCTTGGAAAGCTGCCCAGGACAGATGGTGCCTTGGATGCATGGGCTCCCTTGCACCAGACAGGAGTGTCTTCAAAAGGCAGCTCCTTCCAGCTTTGTAGCTGAGGATAGTCAGACTAAGTAAGGTGCAGAATTGAAGGGGAGAGACTGAAAAGAAACTGAAATTGTGCACTGTTCTAACCATTTCTGCACTGATCTTATAGCATTACACTCTCACCATTTTAGGACAGGAGAGGTCTCTAGAGAATCCGGTATAAAGCTCTGCAAAACTGTCTTAGGAGATTTTCCGTTTCACACTGCTTTACATTCACCCTCTGCTAGTCTTTAAAATATATATGCTATGTTTCTTTGTGGGCATTGCTCTGAGAGTTCTTACCATAGCTGAGGTTGGTGGTTTGCCCATTACACCAAAGAATCCAAGAAACGTCATTTATTTTCACTCTGTCTATATTTTACCTCTAAGAGAATGGCAGTAAGTTCCATTGCAACAGAAGTTGGAAAACTTACCACATTGCGTCCTTCCTCCTGGCACTGGATTTGTTTACTCTATTAGCAGTTATGGCAGGTTTCTTACTAGGTATAAATGTGCTCATTTGTTTCATATTTACAATATTTTACTAAAGATTTGCGTGATTCTCTTAATCCTGTCATTTACACAATATTCTTAACACATTTTACAAAACTCAAATATTTCGATTGTTAACATTGATTTGTTAGCATTTACCTTAATTTTGTTTCATATACAAGAGCATTTTGTAAAATCTCAGGCTGTGAATATTTCTGATCTTTTCCATACTTCCTTCCTTTTCTATGTGAAACTTAAATCTTATTCATGTGCAGTTTACTTTCATATTAGGTGAAATGCCAGCTCTGTAGTGTGAGCTTGTGTTCATGCTGACTCAGTTTACTGCTTTCTGTAGATCTTTCCATGTTCTATTGTTCTTTTTTCTTCCTGTAGAATGTCGTAAGTTCCATTGGTGTGGATAGTTTAGGAAAGAGTTCTTTCCATTTTAAATATCATTTGAGAGTATAGAATTTATATTCTACTATTCAACAGGATTTGGAGCAGTTTCTATCCTTTCAGGACATGTATGGACACCTTGTTTGTTTTAAATGAAAAAAATTATAATCTTTTTTCTTTTTTATATAATGTACCTATTTTCTCTGCTTACTTTAAATGAATTTTCTTTACAACAGTATAGGCTGATTTGATTGTAGTGCAATTTGTAAGAAAGACTAGAATTCTTAGAGCTAAGAGGACAATATATCTAGTACACAGAAGAGTCATGCCTTAGTGTATGGAGTATTTAACAGCAGATGAAATGGAGCTATTTGGGGGGGTTATGAAAAATCTCATGTATATGAAATTCACATATGGAAAATTTCAGTCATTATCTTGTCATATATTTGTGTGGTCTCCCTTGAGGAATTATAATACAGGTGTATTAGCACTTCTGAAATTATTTCAATGTGAACTGATTTCATTTTCATTCTGATAATCTTTGTATACTAAATAAAATAATGGATGTATGAACATTTTCTTCTCATGTTTAAATTTTGTCTAATATCTCGTTTTTGCTCCATCCCATATATGTTAATACAATTGTAGTTCAGTTTTGTTTTTATTTTTTTCTGTGATCTTAAAGAATGTATTTTTAATGTTTAAGTTTTAATATCCACACTTTAACAATTGTCACAATACAGAATAATATTAGTTGATGCATAACATTCTAAATCATACTTGTCAAATGTTCATGTTATAATTATTATTAAAATGCATATATCCTGATTTTATACATCAGCTGCTAGTATTTCTGTGTATCTGTTGATATGTTTCAGTGATGATCATGCTTTAAACACACTATACAGAGAACGTTTTTCCATTCCCACTTTGCTCTTCCGCTTCATTAGTATTAGAGTCTACTGTTAAATCCTCCATACACTAAGGCATGACACTCCTGAGTACTAGATATATTGCCCCGTTAGCTGTGAGAATTCTAGTCTTTCTTACAAAAACAATCAGTATTTATAGCCCTCTATGTGTATTAAGCTGCATTATTTCTAATTGTAGAAATATTTATTTGTTAGTTTTAGGTAATTGTGACAATTTCTCAAAGGCTATTTATTTGGATCTTCAGCAGGGTCCCTGCAATTGTCTGATTTTTCCCCCTCAGGCTCCATCCTCTGCTTTGTCTTTATTTTTTTTTTAGATTGATTTTTAACTGGGGGTTTGAGTTGCTTATTATTTTTAGCAATCTTTGTTTATTCTTCTAATCTGTCTTCTAGTCCCACATGTGGTATAATAACATTGTTCTATGAATCACTTTTAGATAATGATGCAGATGATGTCCAGCAGGATGATGGCTTTCACACTTTTTCCTCTCTTGGTTTCAGTTCTAGGAATCCTGATGGAACTGTCCATTCCCAAACTCATGAATCCATCCCTCAGGTACATTTCTATTTTAGTAGGAAGCAGTCAAAGGAATTCTTCATATCCTTTTTGTACTTGGTTTTATCAACTTGATTATTCAATATATTAGCTATATTTATTTTAGTATTTCCACATTAGAGTTTCAGCAGCTAAATGAAAAGTGACATGTATTAAATTGATATGAAGATGGGAATCAGTGTTTCAGTTATAGTTGACATGAAATGTTAAGCTATTTGGTTTCTAAACTATAACTGTCCAATAGGACTTCAGCAATATAGTAACATAAATTTTGATGACTAATACTCACTTGGCCACAACATTATATAAAATGTGCCCAGTACAGCTGAGTAAATAAATGTTAAATTGGATTTAATTTTGACTAAATTTAAATAGCCACATACAGCTGAATGTTGCTGCATTAAAAAGCTTAGTTCTAGAATTTATCAAATCCAATTTTATAAATTTTGATAATTAATAAATCTCATTCAAACAAATTATTTCATTCATTCTCATTGGTATGCAAGAAAATTCTCTTATATATTGCAGGTAAAGAGTCAATATGGCTGAACACAAAAATAGGAGTTTCTGACTTTCAAACACTAATTTGACCTTTCCATATTTAGCAAAAAAAAAAATTTACATCAATCAAAATGCATTTTGATTAAAGTTTGAACAGTCAGCCACTTTAGTTATCTATATAAATTCCTGAAATATGTCTCTAGGTAATTATAGGGCTAGCCCTTATTTGTCATACAATGAAATATGTACAAATTTCAAAATGGTACTTTGATGTAAATGAAAAAAATTATGCACTGAGATAAATTTTGACATACTTGGGGATAATATCATGGTCAGTGTAAATCAAAGTGAAGATTAGAAGCTGATATTTTAGCATATTGTGAATTGTCCGTAATGTTAATTATCGTGGTGTCATTTTTTCTTGTGCTTTTTAAATATTTATTTATTACTTCAGGTTACATCTCCATCACAGTTTCCTCTTTCCACCCCTCCCAGTCCTGCCCCCCTACCCCCCATCCCATCCATTACACTCCTCTGGAGGGGAGTGTCCCTACGTAACAGTCCCCTGCCCCAGTTCAGCAGTCATATGAGGGCCAAGAGCCTCCTCATACACTGGGGGCCTACAAGGCAGTACCACTAGGGAAAAAATTCTCATTGACAGGAAAAAAGTCTATGTTCACGTTCTCTTTGGTGCATTCATTTTGATATAGTTATCCTGTATTATATGGTTAAAATCCAACTATAAGTTAATAGATGCCATGTGCATCCTTCTGAGTCTGGGTTAACTCACTCAGGATGAGTTTTTCTAGTTCCACCCATTTGGCTGCAAATGGCATGATTTCGTTGTTTCTGATAGCTGAGTAGTAGTCCATTGTGTAGATGTACCACAGTTTTTTAATCCATTCTTCGGTTGAGGGACATCTGGGTTGTTTCCACTTTCTAGCTATTACAAATAAGGCTGCTATGAACATAGATGAGGAAACTTCCTTGTGATTCCGTGAGGAGTCATTTGGATATATACCCAGAAGTGGTATGGCTGGGTCCTGAGGCAGAGCTATTCCAACTTTTCTAAGATATCGCCAGACTTATCTCCATAGTGGTTGCACAAGCCTGCACTCCCACCAGCAATGGAGGAGCATTACCCTTTCTCCACAACCTCATCAGCATGTGCTGTCATTTGAGCTTTTGATCTTAGCCATTCTGACAGGTGTGAGATGGAATCTCAGAGCCCTCCTAAGTTGCATTTCTCTGATGAGTAAGGATGCTGAGCATTTCTTCAAGTGTCTATCAGCTATTAGGGATTCCTCCTTTTTGAATTCTCTGTTTAGCTCTGTTCCCCATTTTTTGATTGGATTATTTGGTTTCTTTGCGTTCAATTTCTTGAGTTCTTTGCAAATTGTGGATATTAGCCCTCTGTCAAATGTGGGGTTGGTGAATTTTTTTTTCCCAATCTGTAAGCTGTCATTTTGTTCAAATGACAGTGTCTTTTGCCTTACAGAAGCTTTTCAGTTTCATGAGGTCCCATTTATTGATTGTTGGATTTAGATCCTGAGCTGTTGGTGTTCTGTTCAGGAAGTTGTCACCCATGCCATTGAGTTGGAGGGTTTTCCCCACTTTCTCTTCCAGTAGATTTAGTGTGACTGGCCTTATGTTAAGGTCTTTGATCCACGTGGACTTAAGTTTTGTACAAGGTGATAAGTATGGGTCTAATTTCATTCTTTTACATGTGGACATCCAGTTGGACCAGCA
Source organism: Lophiomys imhausi (assembly GCA_907164525.1). Classification (NCBI taxonomy): domain Eukaryota; kingdom Metazoa; phylum Chordata; class Mammalia; order Rodentia; family Muridae; genus Lophiomys; species Lophiomys imhausi. Next base: position 6,594,508 of record CAJQZJ010032984.1, on the reverse strand, counting down.
CCATTGTGGAAGATGCTGTCCTTTTCCCATTGTATGGTTTTGGCTTCTTTGTCAAAAATTAAGAAACCATAGGTGTGTGGGTTCATTTCTGTGTCTTCAATTCGATTCCATTTATCCACTGGTCTGTTTCTATACTACTACCATGCTGTTTTTATTACTATTGCTCTGTAGTACAGCTTGTTATCTGGGATGGTGATATCTCCAGATGCTTTTTTTATTGTACAGATTGATTTAGCTATTCTGGGTTTTTGTTGTTCTTATTCGATATGAATTTGAGAATTTCTTTTTGGAGGACTATAAAGAATTTTGGTGGTATTTTGATAGGAATTACATTGAATCTGTATATTGCTTTTGGCAGAACGGCCATTTTTATTATGTTGATCCTACCTATCCATGAGCATGAGGGATCTTTCCATCTTCTTATGGCCTCTTCAATTGCTTTCTTCAAGGACTTGAAATTCTTGTCATACAGGTCTTTCACTTGTTTGGTTAGAGTTACCCCCAGGTATTTTATATTGTTTGTGGCTATTGTGAAGGGGGTTGTTTCACTGATTTCTTTCTCAGCCCATTTATTTGTTGTATAAAGAAGGGCTTCTGATTTTTTTTGTAATTAATTTTGTATCCAGCCACCTTGCTAAAGGTGTTTATCAGCTGTAAGAGTTCTCTGGTGGAATTTTTGGGGTCACTTTTGTATACTATCATATCATCTGCAATTAGGGATAATTTGATTTCTTTGTTTTCAATTTGTATCCCCTTTATCTCCTTTAGCTGTCTTATTGCTCTAGCAAGAACTTCAAGAACTATGTTGAAGAGATATGGAGAAAGTGGACATCCTTGTCTTGTCCCTATGTTTAGAGGAAATGCTTCAAGTTTCTCTCCATTTAATTTGATGTTGGCTACTAGCTTGCTGAATATTGCCTTATTATTTCTAAGTATGGTCCTTGTATGCCCATTCTCTCCAGGACTTTTAGCATTAAGGGGTGTTGGATTTTGTCAAATGCTATTCAGCATCTAGCAAGATGATCATGTGGTTTTTTTCTCTTGTATAAATTAGAAATTTGCTGCCATGAAGTTTCTGAAAGTGAAAGAAACTGAATACATTTCAATGATTTCTTGTTACATTTTTCTCTAAACAAACAACAGAATTCTGACATTATCAATATGTTCAACCTTTGTTTTTATTTGTATATAATCTGTACTTAGCACAAAATTATTCATATATTATTTAATTATGAAGCCTAACATCTGCATGTCATTGAATACCTAAAATAGGTGACTAAACTACATTTAATTGGCTTCTCTTATTAAACATTTATGTGGAGAAAAGGTAGAATGTATGTAGGATGTTGGATATAACTCATATGTCCAAGATCTGAATCATTAATCAATCTGCACATTTGCCTCATTCACTCCCTGCTGTGTCCCAGCATTATTTCAACTAGATGAGTTGGTGAACAAACTAGTGGTAATTTAGCCAGATGATAATAGATGAGTAGCATTTTAGCACTGCAGCAGGGAGCCTGTATATTGCTTTTCTGTTCTTAGTATTGTTGCACAATGTAATACCAATTAACACTTAAATGATAGAGCTTTGGTTTCTAGGTAAAACCTGGGAATTCTTCTCTGATGTCTCTGTACTAGATCCTATGTAGTTACTATATTTAATCAGCTGAAAGCCCAGGGCATGCACTTGCAATGCTGCTATTACTTATAATTGAATGTAGCACAGCTGCTGTGCAAACCTTGCTGGCATCATCTCTATAAGATTTAGTGATTTTTGGTATTACTGTTAACTTCTTGCTCTTCAGGCTATTCCACTACAGTGTGTGACTATATTTTTATTTTAATATGATTTTAGTTAAAACAGAATTATGTCACGTTTTTCTCTCCCTTTCCTCCTTTCTAAGCACTCCTGTTTACTGTCCATTGAACCATTCCAATGCCCTCCTATTGTCAAATTGAAAATCCCTTTTTCTGTTATATACAAACAAATATATGTCTTCAAAAATGTATAATATATATCTCCGTGTGTGCTCACAAATACAAATACAGAAACACACATACATGGGTCATATATTAATTACAAAGTTGTTTACTTTTTTTTTCTCTGAATATTATTTCATTTGCAGTTTTGAGTTTGAAAGTACAGGCCTGTTTTGTGTAATTAAAACACCAAACTGTACAAATCTAATTAAATTAAATTATATGACAAAATGAAAGCAAAACCATATGTAGAAGTTATTTTAGGTGCCTTTAAAATAGGATGGAAGGTTCAGGGCATAATTTTAGACTTATAAAACAGCTACATTGTGCAGTACAGCAATCAAAATTGGGAAATTTACATTGGAAGAACACCATTTTGTATTTGACCATCCTTGTTACAAATTTCATCAGTTGCCATAATAATATCCTTTAGAGCAAAAATAAAACCAAGATCTCATTTAGCTATGCTATTTCTTTAGTTTCACTGAAACCCTTGAATCCAGAGCTAGCTTTGAAGACCATAAGCCCACTCCTTTCTAGAATGTCTCTTGGGCTTTTTTGCATGATTAGACCTGCTTGCACTCTTTGTCAAGGATACCACAACAGTGTCACTGGCTTCTCAGTATCAGAGGTGATGTGTTATTGCCTATTCCCATTATTCGCACTGTTCTCTGAACTAGTTTCTTCTAGACTTCGTCCTTGAAGTATTGCTATCCCTTTTGCAATTTGTAGTATCCTGTAGGGAGGTACTTTGAGAACACATAAACATCCTGTCACTCTTAACTCTGCCCAACTAATTAGCATCCTTGGTAATTCTTTTTTTTTTAATAATTTATTTTTTATTTCTTCAAGTTACATCTCAATCACAATCCCCTCCCTACTCCCCCCTCCAGTCCCACCCTTCCACCCTCCTCCCCAATGTTTTAACCTAATTTACATTCATATATATGTCTGGAAAACATAGTTTTCATTATCAATTTCTATTTAGTATTATTATTTGTTATTATTGACAAGTTGATTAAGATTTATTCATTAAATTATTAAATTTCACAGTTAGACCTTTACAAACTGTTCATATGTATTGGTAATGATTAAAGTTCTTCCTTGAGTTTATATAAATTTACTATAAAATTTAATTAATCATGTTTTTTTAACATAATTGATATATTCTTCTTTGTTGTTGTTTTTCGAGATAAGCTTTCTTTTTTTTTTAAAGATTTATTTTATTTATTTTATGCATATGTGTGCTCTATCTGCATGTACACCTGCATTCCAGAAGAGGGCACCAGATCACATTGTGGATGGTTGTGAGCCACCATGTGGTTGCTGGGAATTGAACTCAGGACCTTTGGAAGAGCACTAGGCAGTGCTCTTAACCGCTGAGCCATCTCTCCAGCCCAAGATAAGCTTTCTTTGTGTAGATATGACTATCCTGAAACTCACTCTGTAGACCAGGCTGGCCTTGAAGTCACAGAGACCTTCCTGTCTCTGCCTCCTGAGTGCTGGGATTAAAGGCACGTGCCACTATGCATGGCCAACGTTTTCATATTTTTAAAACTAATCACTCTGTGATAGAAATAGATATTAAACTCTAATTCTTCAAATAAATATAACATAAAATAGTACTTAATAGACCATCTCTGTGTTTTGACAGTAGTGCTAGACTAGAGCAGAAAGTGACAGGATTTTTTTTCTCCCAAAGGATGCTTAATAAAAATGTGATATATAATTGATCAATATTTATTAATTGGCTTCTTCTGATAGAACTAGTGTTGGTGGCTCTCAAACAATACAAAAGATAATGCTGTACTGAAGGAAAAATTAAAATATGAACCAATAAGTATTGAGCCACCTAGAGAATGAAAATTGTAGGCCATTATTACACTAGGAATTTTAAAAAGTAGAAGAAAAGAAATAAATCACAACTTTAGTTCAATAAGCCTGGAATTTGAGGTACAAAGCTTCTGCGCAGCATGGCCACAGGCGAATGCAATAACTGTTCAAAAAATCTAATAGCAGGAAAGACTAGGGGAGGCACCCCTGACTACCTGCACCCTACCCTGCTTCTTTTTATCCAAATAAAACTGGACTTAGTTCTGACAGCTTGTATTGTCTGAATTCTTGAATATGAAAATAATAAATAGTAAGGTCTGTTGTTGAACTTGAACTGCAGAGGAGGCATTCAGGAGGAAGAAATACAGGCATTTAACTTCATTTTGGACTGTTAACATGTTATCTGACTAGAAAAAAAATCAATTTACAAAAATAATTTGTATAAATTTGCATCTTTTCTCCTTATGTCCAAGAGAACTTTTCCAACTGACAAATAATTTTAGAATGAGACATTTGAGAAATATTAAACTATATACTATTTTCTTCAAAGTATTTTTCAAATATATTTATAGTTTAAGTACTCAATCTGTTTCAGCCCATTCGCATTATTGCTGAACACATATTTGTTAACCAAATGTTATCACCTAATGGTTTGTGACAATTAAATCTGTGAGCAAACATAAATGTTGACGAGTTTGCAAAATGTTATTACCTTATAATCTAATGATATTAGAAATCATCATTGCTTGTAGAGAACTGATTTCATTACTTTATTTCTGCTTTTAAAACAGGACCCCTAACAGAGGATTAAATTGAAATAAGTCTTTTCATACATCTCTCCCACTGGAATGGAAATTATAATTCTAAGATCTCAGGTTCTCATGGCCTTTCTTTGCTATTTTTCTATTAGAGATTCTAATTTTAGTGCATACAATTAGTGTGTTTGGACTATATTGAAACAAGTACGCCATAAGTAAGAGAAAATTTAAATGCAAATCACCAAACACAGATCATTTCCGAAGGCTGACTGGATAGATCCTTGGCTCAAAGACACTAGAACTTGCCTCATCCTCTCAGGCCCCACCTCCTCCATCTTGTAACTTTCATGAGAAACATTTATCCTGGATGACAAATAAACATGTGTAACATGACACATGAGACTATTGTCATGTTTTGACCTAATAACACCGCCTTTGGTTTACTCCACTGAGATGTTTCAGTAGTTTTGAAGGTAAGTTGATAAGTTTCTTTAAAGGCTGTCCTTGAAAGGAAAGCATCACTTAGGAGTCTGCTGCCTGGGAGGTTGCCTGGGCCCTACTATTACATGTTGCATTTATATCCCTGTGAGGTCTACTCTCCCCTGAAAGGAAACATAGGAGGAATGGATCTGGGGGAGAGGGCAGGTATGTGTAGGGAAACTGAGAGAAGTGGTCTGTAACTGTGTGCCCCCCCACCTCTGTGCCCAGACATAATGACTGGGACACTTATTTTTATTCAGGAATAAATGATTAGACCAAAGCTTTGTATTGTTCCCTGCCTAGCTAATAACTTAAATGTCCTGGTCGATTGTTTGTTTGCTTTTGTTTTTCCAATTCTATGTATGCTACATGGCTTGGTATAGCTCCTTGGCTTCATTTGAGTTTTTTAAGATTACCTGTCTACCTATAGTATATCTGAAAAGGCAAATGTTGCTTTAAGAAGTAGTAAAAACAGCATGGTACTGGTATAGAAACAGACCAGTGGATAAATGGAATCGAATTGAGGACACAGAAATGGACTCACATACCTATGGTGACCTAATTTTTGACAAAGAAGCCAAAACCGCACAATGGAAAAAGGGCAGCATCTTCCACAATGGTGCTGGTCAAACTGGATGTCCACAGGTAAAAGAATGAAATTAGACCCATACTTATCACCTTGTACAAAACTTAAGTCCAAGTGGATCAAAGATCTTAACACAAGGCCAGTCACACTAAATCTACTAGAAGGTAAAGTGGGAGAAACCCTCAAACTATTTGGCATAGGTGACAACTTCCTGAACAGAACACGAACAGGTCAGGACCTAAGATTAACAATCAATAAATGGGACCTCATGAAACTGAAAAGTTTCTGTAAGGCAAAAGACACTGTCATTAGAACAAAATGGCAGCCTACAGATTGGTAAAATATCTTCATCAACCCCACATTTGACAGAGGGCTAATATCCAAAATTTACAAAGAACTCAAGAAATTAAATGCCAAGAAACCAAATAAACCAATCAAAAAATGGGGAACAGAGCTAAATAGAGAATTCACAAAGGAGGAATCCCTAATGGCTGAGAGATGCTTGAAAACATGCTCAGCATCCTTATTCATCAGAGAAATGCAACTTAGGAGGACTCTGAGATTCCATCTCACACCTGTCAGAATGGCTAAATCAACAGCTCAAATGACAGCACATGCTGGTGACGGTGTGGAGAAAGGGGAACACTCCTCCACTGCTGGTGGGAGTGCAGGCTTGTGCAACCACTAGGGAGGTCAGTATGGCGATATCTTAGAAAACTTGGAATATCTTTGCCTCAGGACCCAGCCGTACCATTTCTGGGTATATATCCAAATGACTCCTCATGGAATCACAAGGAATTTTTCTCATCTATGTTCATAGCAGCCTTATTTGTAATAGCTAGAAAGTGGAAACAACCCAGATGTCCCTCAACCGAAGAATGGATTAAAAAACTGTGGTACATTTACACAATGGAATATTACTTAGCTATCAGAAACAATGAAATTATGCATTTTTCAGCCAAGTGGTTGGTACTGCAGAAGCTCATCCTGAGTGAGCTAACCCAGACTCAGAAGGTTGAACATGGCATCTATTCACTTGTAGTCGGATTTTAGCTATATAGTACAGGATATCTATACTACAACCAACGCACCAAAGGGAACATGGACATAGACTTTTTTGTTTGTTTGTTTGTTTGTTTGTTTAGTGTTCTCTCCCTGGCAATGAGATGCTATTCACTGGTTGTACTTCCTTGTAGCCCCCCAGTGTATGAGGAGGCTCTTGGCTCTCATATGACTTCTGAACTGGGATGGAGGACTGTTATGCAGGTACACTCCACTCCAGAGGAGTGGGATGGAAAGGTTAGGGGGTAGAGGGTAGGAGGGCAGAGCTGAGAAGGGGGGAAAGAGGACAATATGATGGAGATGTAAACTGAAGCAACAAATAAATAAATTTATTTTTAAAAATAAGTATTCCTGTAGTAAACTTGACTAATATCTAACATGACCAGATAGAATTCTGTCCAAACTGGACAAATGAAATGCAGAGAGGTTGACTGCAGAGCTTTGTGAGGACAAGGTATACTCGTCCTTCATAATTTCTGCTTCACAAACGTATTTCTTATAGTTGGCCAGCAGTCTGAAGATGGATGCCCTGAGGTTGTAGAGGAATTTTGGTGACAGTCCTGACAGCCAAGTATCTCTTTCTTTTCTATTGCTTTGCAACCTGCTTGCTCTGTACTTCATGCATACCCAGGTAATTATCATTGAAAGTTTATTATTGAAAAAGAAAAAAAGTTTTTATGGGAGTAAAAGGGGGAACTCTACAGGGAATGTTTTGTGCACTGTATCAATGCATCACCTATCAATAAAAAGCTGATGGCCTATAGCTAAGGAGATAAGACTTCTGGGAGGAAGAAGTGATTCTCATATAGAGACAGGTATGGGAAAAGATTCACTGGAACTCTGAAGAGGAATGGATCTTTATCACAGAACTTGGCATTTAAGGAAATTAAGTAAAGTCTCTAGGGGAAAAAAAAGTTAGCAGTCAATTTAGACAGAATTTTTCATAGTTGACAGTGTAAAATGTATTAAAAATTATGATTAATTCTGAATTATATAGTGTAAATGCCTCCACATGAAATGACTAAGGAAAAACATGCAGTTATGGAGCTACACCCTCACTGGTAAAACCACATCTTTCTATAAACACTGTAGTCTAGAGACCTCTGGAGATTCCTAAAAATGACAAGAATGTCTAATCTCCACTATATGTACTATGGGTTATTCTTCTTAGTAAAAACTATAAATGAGTGTGGAAAATTTTAATATGAATGTATGTATATTTATCTAAATATGTGTAAGTTCATGTGTGTGTTTGTGTGTGTGTGTGTATGTGTGTGTGTGTGTGTGTGTGTGTGTGTGTGTGTGTGTGTGTGTGTTTGCATATGTTAAGCCTGCTTTCTGGTTTAAACCATCCAAATGTGTAATTTGTCACACTGCTACAGAATGACTTCTCTTCCTCAACTCTTTCAGACTACTCACAACAGAGCATTGGGATAGTTGTGAATCATTTACTTCATTAACAGCAGCCATCAAGCAAGATAAGTCAAGGAAAAAGTGAGCCTAGACAACAACTTAAGCAGAAATATTAGTTTTATTTGTACCTGGGCACAATTGTTCTCTGACACAGGCTCTGCTGCTCCTCACATCCTTTTTCCATCTAGATTTTTCCCACTCTCTTCTTATTTATTATCCCAGTTAAATGGTAGGTATTAATTCATACTCCAAGTAAATCAAATGTTTCACTATGAGTGCAACTATCAAAATCATTCTGGAAATGTTAATAAAAATCTTTCTGCTAATCATATTGCCAGGCTTAAGCAAATCTAAACAAATAATTTCTTTTCTTTTTTTATTTATTAGAGAATCATTGAGTCAACCATTTTTTTTTTCAAAAATAAGTTTATATGAATGGTGGAAATTGGACCATGGCAAAGAAAGAATTTACTTTGGACACAAGAGGTCAAATACAAACAGTCATAGTTATTTGTCATTGCAGTATTCTCCCTGCAGAATTTTAAACTTCGGTAAAAGATTAGTTGATTCACATAAGCTAGCCTCTAACAAACATTTCCATCTTACTGAAAGTCACACAAGTTATCATAGTAACATTTGATCAGAGCCATCTGGTTAGGGATCCTACCTGAAGATTTTAGATGCACAAGGTCTTGTGAAAATTGATTAAAATGTTTAGGTAAACAAGGGACATTGGTAAAAGCTAATGAAAAACTTTAATTCAAAGATTAATATATCGCTGTAAGAGCCTACAATAGGTAGGAATAGGGATTGAGAGTTTCAGTAATTTCATGATATCAGCAAGGTCTCGGCTGAAGGGTCCATAAAACACAGCTATCTAAAATATTTAAGAAACCATTATCAGAAAAGACCTAAAAGTACTGAAGAAAATAAAGCAGGTGAACTGTCTTCCTTTGGTAATCTTCTGGAATTCACAGTTTATGTTATTCCAGATTCATAATTCCTGCAATAATAAAAACTCTTGGTTCTTGTACTTACTGTAACAATATCAGACTTGTCACCAATTTCCTTATATTTATGTGTCTTGGATAATGTGTGATCCCCTAAGGAAAACAGCTGATTTGTGTAGTCAATTTCAGAAGAATCTATTTTTATAGTGAATAGCGGGCAAGGGCTACTAAATGTTGAACAAGGAGCTCAGGTGAGAGAAATATTTTGTCTCCTAACGACCATGTCTATATTCGGGTGTGCTGATAGCTAACATGGGCAATCCCCCTCACCAATGTGTTTTTGTACCAGTGGAAGTACTAGAGACAAAGGTAAACATAGGAAGTAAGCTGTGATTCTTATTTTATATGCTATAGATAAGCCTAGAGAGTTCCTCAGATGGTCTTAAGCTGCCTTTTCTACCGCTGACATACAAAGTAGGTTGCTACTTTTAATGGATCCAATACCAATCAGACCCTTTTCAACTTTAAACACAGTAATTTTCTGCCCAGAGTGTAAGCTTTTCAAACATTTTAGCTCTGCTTTTTCTTCCAGTTCTCAAGATAAATTCATGTAAAAGCATACAGTAATATCCAAGTTACATCCCAAATGGTAGGATGTTTTAACCCTGTCTCTACTGAATCCATTAGCATGTCACAGTTTGTTTGTCTTGTTTTGTTTTTACATTTATTTATTACTTCATGTTTCATCTCCATTATAGCCTCCTCCCTCCACCCTTCCCAGTCCCACTCTCCCACACTCTACCTCTGTTATCACCTATCCTACTCCTCTGGTGTGGGGTGCCCCCTTATCTCAGCCCACCTGAGTTCAGCAGTCATATGAGGGCTAAGAGCTTCCTCTTGCACTGGGGGCCTACATGACAGCTCCACTAGGACAAAGTATCCCAATAACAGGTAACAAAGTCTCTGTTCCTGTTCCTATCAGTATGCTGGTTGTAGGATAGTTATCATGTACTATATGGCTAAAATTCAAGTATAAGTGAATAGCTCCCATGAGCATCTTTCGGTGTCTGATATAGCTCACTCAGGATGAGTTTTTCTAGATACCTCAATTTGGCTGCAAATTGCATGATTTTCTTGTTTCTAATAGCTGAGTAGTATTGTGCAACCACTATGGAAATCAATCTGGCTATATCTTAGAAAATGTGGAATAGCTCTACTTCAAGACACAGCCATACCACTCCTGGGCATACATCCAAAAGATGCCTCACCAAACCATAAGGACATCTCCTCATTTATGTTCATAGCAACTTGATTTGTAATAGCTAGAAACTGAAAACAACCCAGATGTCCTTCAACTGAAGAATGGATTAAAAAAAAAAACTGTGGTACATTTACAGAATGTCACTTTTAACTTTGCCATTCTCAGTCTCTAGATAGAAGCAAAATACAAAGAATGTATGGGTCATAATGAAACACAAAATGTGTGTAGTCTAGTTTTCAGTGGAAATCTCCTTTCTTCCTGAAACCCAATCCTAGTCTTCATTGTCCTAAATTCTCTGGGAATTCTGATCTCCTGAGCTCCCACAAAAATTATCCTTTAAGCTTTCTTTGCAGAATTAATGATCATAGATAACCTGCCTCGTCTGTCTCCAAACTTCCCCACATTTGTATTGAAGTTCAGGAATCACATGGCCAAACCTAGTCACTGGAAGTACTTTGTTTCTTTGTTACTAATGTTCTATATTACATTCTTGTCACTGTGACATAATGGCTAGTATAAACAAGAGAGGAGGAGTCTATTTTCACTCAAGGCTTGAGAAATTTCAGTTTGTTGGGCTGAAAAGAATATGATGGGTCAGAGGCAATCATCTTCTGGTGCCTTGAGACACACAGAGGTAAAGAGCCACCTTGCACAAAGCCTCCAAAGACATGTCCCCAGTAAACAACATTCTCCACTTAGGACCCAACCCTTAACATTTCCAAGTTCAATGTCTTCTCTGAATACAATGTTAATTCTTTAGATGTATGCACTTAAGTGAGAGTTCCAGGATATAAAATAGATTGTTTTTCCAATTTTGGAGATTATTTTAATATTTTAGATAAAAGCTATTTATCTTCTTCTGTAAGTCTAAGTCTACTAAATGAGGCACCCAAAAATGCATTTACAGATATTCTTCTGTAAAAATTTCCAAATAATGATTTTACATTGGTTTTTGAACTGTAATATTGTTTTAGATACTTTAGATTATTCTGTATTAGAAATTTTCTACCTTATATTATTTCATTATTCAATTATAATTATTTAATTTTGAAAAATAATGACTCTTTCTCATAATCTTAATATATTTCATTCTTAAACCATATCCCATGAATTCTTAGATAACATTGTGAAATTACAAAAAAGAACAGATTTTATCTTCAAATTGTTATAGGTACAATGAAATAACACTTTATTCTCAGGCATACTCAGTGTTTGCTGAGGACTGAATCTTTGTCCCCAGAATTAATGCTAAATTTAAGTGCCTAGTAAAATTGTACAAGGGTAGGAGGAATGAAGATTACAGAAGATTTGTTAATTCTCCTCACAGAGATAACCCTTCCCCTACTATAATTTATTCTGTTAAGATTGGAGAAAGATGCTGGCGCCATTTCTCCCTTTGACAGCAGTACAATTATCTTGTTCATTTTTCACTTATAAAGATATAAAACAATTCCCAACAAAATTGCATTTTTTTGGCATCAAGTTGAAGAAAAAGATTATAAAAAAGATAGCCATGTGAGATAAATATAGACATATGAAGACTTGTTCATCAGCATTCTCAGAGAATTTTAACTCTATTCCAATGATGAGATTGCTCTACTTCCTCAAAGAAGAAAGTGCATTGTAAAATCTTTTCCTTTTTCTACTCTACATCTGTCACTATAAATTAAGTGTATGTATTAATTATGCTACTTCCATACATATTGAAACTATTTTTCATATCATCATGTAATTACCTAAACAATATTTGATCTAAACAATTGATTATTTCATTCAATTTTGGCATATTTTTATATTTAAAAATTGTAATATAATTGCATCATTTTTCTGTCCAGTTTTCTCTCTCAAAGTCCTTCCACATAACCCTCTCTCTTTTATATTCATTACTTTTTCTCCTCTAATTATTGTTACATATATGTGCAATATATTTCTATAATAACCTCATTTTTAAATATTTCACTAACTAACCCTATTATCTTAAATCAATAATAACTACAAACAGAAACATGTTCAATTGCTCTCAGACAGGTTACTACTTTTTTCTATTTACTCTTGCTAATTTGTGCACATTTCATTCATTCTTTCTTTAATATTTTGGGTTTATTATAATTCATGTCTTGCAGCACTGAAGTTTTGAATATATAATTTCTGAAGAGATAATAAATATTCCTTTTGTTTTTAAAAAATATTTATTCATTTTGTGTGTATATATGTTTGTGTGTATGAATGCCTGCACAATGGCTACTCAATTTGGGGATAGTGGGTATCTGTTCTCTCCTTCCACTTTGTGAGTTCATGAATTAGAATTCAGGCTTGCTGCCACAGCTTCATATCACTTTACTTTATTGCCTATATATTGTGAATGTGTATACATGAATATATAAGGATAAAAAGATAGCTCATCAGATAAAGCTGTGGCTATTATGGCTAATATTTATGTCTGGATTAATTTGCATTGGAAATTGTTCTCAAAGGAAAATATGAGCCACATTATTTCACTATTATAAAAATTATTTAGTTAAAATATATAATATAAGATAGATAATTTTAAATTTAGGATAATAGCATATTGATGATATAAAGCAGTTCAATGATTGAGTGAGTGTGATTGGTTGGTAGAATTTGGGGTGGGTGAAGTATTGCACTTTGTCCAATCCCTGTATTAGGAGCCTGATTATGCCCTGAGATATTATTCTCTTTATAATTGTTTATTCTATCATTGTTGAAGCTTTTATCAAGTAATCTAAACATTTTCTACTATTATTAAGTTTTCTATTGTTAATCAGAAGACAACAAACTAAAATATGCATAGATATGACTGGTTTTATTAGTAGTAGAATGAAAGATGTCATTTTTAGGTAAAAAATCAGTTATAGATAAATGGGAAGGAATTGGCTTTGAATTTAGAGAATGATTGGTGGCACACACTTTTAATTCTAGTACTCAGAAGAAGAGGCAGATGAATCTTTGTGAGTTCACATCCTGCCTGGTCTACAAAATGAGTCCCGTGGCAGCCAGAGCCACACAGTGAATCCTTGTTTTCAAAAAAGTGGGAAAAAAAGGATAAAAGGGAATGAAAAACTGCAAAAATAATTTTCTAAAACTTGAATCATAAAAATTGCAATTTATTTCTTACTGTTGACTATTACTTTGAGCACTAGACTGCAGGATCAACTTTTAAGAGTGAGATGTTGGGATTCCAGTTTCTTGTTTGAAATCTCTTACCTCTGTAAGAGGAGTCTGATCTTCCACAGAAATGACTATTTCATTGTTGGGTTTTATAATATATGTAAAAGGCTAATGTCTGACCCAATCTGATAGAGTGGTGTAGAAGAAGTGAGAAAATTATTGGCCAAGACCTCTATGTAATGTCTTTTGTATATATCACAGCAATTACTTGTTCTTATCAGGACTTCATGAAGCATCTATATTTGGTATTTTATAAATTATATTAGAATTCAATTATAGCAGTCCATAACATTCATTTTTCCTATTCAAAATCTCCAGAGCCTAAACCAGCCATCTTCTGTAACCAGGCAAGGATTCCAGTGTTGCAATGGGAGACCAGACAAGTCACAAAATGTTTGACATACAATTTGTCCTCCCTGCAAGTTATGCTGAGTAATGATAGCACAAAACTTGCGGGAGTGGTCAGGCAAATAATTGGTTCAACTTGAGACCCATTCTACAAGAGGGAGCCTATGCCTGCCACTGCCTGGATGGCCAGGAACTACATGCCCTATAGCCCAGAAATCTAGGATAGAACTAAATACAACTAGTACAAGAGACAAACAAACAAAAAACAAAACAACAACAACAACAAAATCCAAAAACAAAACAAGAAAAAGAAAGAAAGAAAGAAAGAAAGAAAGAAAGAAAGAAAGAAAAGAAAAAACAAATCAAAACAATTCAATGAAATGAATACTTATGATATTCTGCTCTACTTGTAGATGGGTTCCTAGCCCAACCATCATCAGAGAGGCTTCATCAACAAACTGATGATAGAAGATACAGGGACTCACAGGCAACTGTATTAAGTGGAGCTCGGTGAACTCTGAGAAAGAGGGGAAGGAAGAATTGTAAAAGTCAGGGTTCTAGGACACATTGAGAACATGGCCCACATAACTATCTAAGCAGGACTCATAGGGGTTCACAGAGACTCAGGCAGCAATCACAGAGCTACATGTACCTATATGGTCTGTCTTAGGTACTGTGAATACTCAACATTATGGTTGTTTAACTTAGGGTTTTTGTGGAACTCCTAACAGTGGGAGTGGGGTATCTCTGACTGTTGCCTGCTCTAAGGACCCCTTTTCTCCTAGTGAGTGCCTAGTGCAGTCTTGATATGAAGATTTGTACATAGTTTTAATGTATCTTGGTATGTCAAGTTCAGTTGATAACCCTGGGAGGCCTATTCTTTTCTAAAGTGGCAAGAAAGCAAGGAGGATTAGAGGGAGGGGAAAATGTGGTAGGAGTGTAATGTAAGAAAGAATTTTTAAAAAGAAAAGAAAACATCTTTCATTTGACACTCCTTAGAAACTCTCTTCTGTGCAGAGCCAAAAACTTCCCAAGAGGCTCTGATATATACCACAGAATCAGTTGTATTTTTCATTTTTATTTTATCCATATCATCTTCTTCTTGCTTATTAGGCTGAATATTTGTGATGGAGATGTGTAACACAAGTAACACAACACTATTAAAGTCTGCACTAACCTAACATAAAATGCTGTATTCCCCACAGCTTTTCAATAAATGGAGCTCCAACTCTCTCTTGGCAGTCAAGCTATCAGGTGTCTGTCAAAAGACACAGTAAACACATTTATAGCTCTACAGATTCTCCTTTTTCTTCCCATTATTTCCACGGTCTGTAACTCAACAAGGATACACTGAGTGACTTGTAAGCTTTGTGACTTGGTAGTTTCACGAATGGGCTCTGGTGATATTCAGATCCTAATACAAACCCAGAAAGCGGTTCTCTAATAATCTCTTCAGCTTGAAACATTGTCCAATTCGAAACATTCTACATTAAACACTTAGACTGAAGGACAGTTTTGCTAATTGACTTATTCATTGAAAAGAAAGTTTCTACCCCATTTCTATATCTTATTTAATGAAGATAAGTTTGTGGTCTGCAATTTTGAGAACATAATATTATACCTAAGAATTATTTCTCTTATCTATGATGAAGATATCAAAAAACTGATTTCTTATTGAAAAATATATGTCTTAATCAGAATCAGCAATGAAATCTTAGAAATGTGTTTGGCAGTTTTATTTATTCATTTTAATTTACTTTTCCTGTAGTCTTCAAAAATATCTTTAAAGTACAATTATTCAGTAACAAAATATTAAAGTAAATATGCAAAATAGGCATAGTTCATGTAAAATAAGGCATTATTTTTTCTATACTCCCACAATGAAATTCCAAACTAAATGTGTCAATTTAAATTTCATTTTAGGAACAATAATTGCTATTTTCTGATTACACAAAGCATCATAAAGTATTTCCCAAACACAGTCGGTTAACTCATTTTAAGTTTTAATGTGACAGTATTGATATTAGTTTATTTCTACTTTGCTGTTAAAGGAAACAATTAGATACATTGATTATCCAGAATAATACCACAGGTATACAAATATATTCAGATATTGCACTTTAATAACTGATTGACATTTTATTATTATCAGACTTCTTTGCTAGTACTGTCCCTTCCGGCAGGAAACCAGAGCTTAAGCATATATAGCTCCACTCCCTGGATCAGTGAGGTTTCGACCTGGGAGGCATGGAGTCAGGTCCTCTCAAGACTCCAACAGGTCTTGGCACCTCCAAAGTCAACAGAATCTGTGCCTGGACACAGAGGACCATACCACCAGAGCCACTGCAGGCTGAACACTCAATGTGCAACATAGAGACTTCTGACTTGGGAGCAGTGAAACAATCCCGGGCCATTCCTCATTGCCTGGGAATAGGCTGCACCAGCTCACAGTGCATCTGGCTATTAGATGCACATTGACCCTGAGAACCCCTTGTGAGCAGCTGGGGAGGACCACAAACATGGTCCAACACATAAGCTGCAGGAGTGCTACAATCCCACCCAACAGCCTGAGGACTGCCAAGCTGCACTGTCATCTATAGAAAGACCAGTTGGATCCCAGGAATCTACAGGAACACATCACCATCACAACCCCTCACATGAGTCCCCAATTGGGACGAAACAGAAAGGGGTGAGCTCTTGGAGACACACTGAGAACCTCCACACAAGGCCCCATACAGCCAGTGGAAAGCAACAGATCTTCAAACAATTTGACTGCTACACCAAAGTGCCCGCTTTGGATCCAACCGCAGAAGACAACAGGAGTAGTCAGCTAAGAACAACCAAATGGCTAAAGTTCAAAGAAAAAACAGAAACAACAGAAGTCAGGGAGACATGACTCCAACAAAACACAATTATGCTAGTACATCAAGTCCTGACCACCTCACTACAGCTGAAACACATGAAAGCGATGACAATTCTACATTATGGAAAGTGATAGGGTCCTTTCAAGAAGAATTCAAATCTATGAAGGAATTCAATGAATCCACAATTTCACAAGCAAAAGCAATGGATAATACCATTAGAGAGCTCCAAGCCAAAGTGGCTCAACTTGAACAGGAAAAAGACAGGGCAATGAAAGATTTCCAGGCAGAGACAAGCAAGTTGGAGCAGGAAATGTACAAAATGAATAAAATCATTCAGGACATGAAAATGGAAATGGAAACAATAAAGAAAGCATAGTCAGAGTTAAGAGTGGAAATGGAGAATCAAGGGAAGAGAACAGGAACTACAGACATGAGTATCAAAAATAGGATACAAGAGATGGAAGACAGGATCTCAGGCATGGAAGATTCGATGGAAAAAATCAGTACAACATCCAAAGAAAATGAGAAAACAAAAAAATCTCTCATCCATAACATCCAAGAAACCAAGGACTCAATGAAAAGATGGAACCTAAGAATTATAGGCATAGAAGAAAGAGAAGACTTCCGACTCCAAGGTCCAGAAACTATCTTCAACAAAATCATAGAAGAAAATTCCCAAACCTAAAGAGAGAGATGCCAATAAAAATCCAAGAGGCTTACAAAACACCAAACAGATTAGATCAGGAAAGAAACTCCTCTCCCCACATAATAATTGAAACTCCAAATGTACAGAAAAAAGAAAGAATTTTAAAAGCTGTAAGAGAAAAAGGTGAAATCACATATAATGGCAGACCCATCAGAATTACACCTGATTCTCCTCAAAAGCTAGAAGGACCTGGACAGATGTCCTACAAGCCCTGAGAGAACATAGGTGCACAGTCAGACTACTATACCCAGCAAAACTCTCTATCAACATAGACGGAGAAAACAAGATATTCCACGAAAAAATCAAATTTAAACAATATCTACCCACAAACCCAGCCTTACAGAAAATCCTAGAATGAAAATTCCAACCAAGAGAAGATAGCTACACCCAAGAAAACAGAGGAAACAGAAAACGCCACAGCAAGTAAACCAAAAGAATCACAGGATGACCAACTATACAAAAATAATGAGAAATAACAACCCTTGGTCACTAATATCCACCAACATCAATGGACTCAACTTGTCAATAAAAAGACATACACTTACAGATTGGATCTGGAAACAGGACTGATCTTTTTGCTGCATACAAGAAACACATCTCACTAACAAAGATAGACACTATCTCAGAGTAAAGGGCTGGGAAAAGGTTTTCCAAGCAAATGGACCCAGGAAGCAAGCTGGAGTAGACATCCTAATATTAAACAAAATAGACTTCCAACTGAAGTTAATAAAAAAACAAAAACCCAGAAGGGCATTACATACTTGTTAAAGGAAATATTCATCAAGAGGACATTTCAATATTGAACATCTGTGCCCCAAATACAAAGGCACCTACATTTGTAAAAGAAACTCTTCTAAAACTTAAACTGCACATCAATCCCCACACAATAGTAGTGGGAGACTTCAACACCCCACTCACAACAATGGACAGATCATCAAGACAGAAGCCAAACAGAGAAATAATGAGTCTAACAGAGCTCGTGAACCAAATGGACCTAACAGATATCTACAGAACGTTTCACCCAAACACAAAAGAATACACCTTCTGCTCAGCACCACATGGAACCTTCTCCCAAATCGACCATATAGTTGGACCCAAAGATAGCCACAACAGATACAAGAAAATTGAAATAACCCCTTGTATCTTATCAGACCACCATGGAATAAAGCTGGACTATTTCCTTAGGGGTTATAGGGCTGTTTAATCTGTTAACCTGATCCTGATTTAGCTTTGGTAGGTGGAATCTATCAAGAATTTGTCCATTTCGCTTATGTTTTCAAATTTGGTGGAATATAGATTTTTAAACTAGGACCCAAATATTCTCTCAGTGTCTGTTATTATTTCCTCAATGTCTGCTATTATTTCCTCAATTTCTTTTATTATTTCTCCCTTTCGTTTCTGATTTTGTTGATTTGGGTTTTTTTCCCTCTGCCTTTTAGTTAATTTGGCTAAGGGTCTGTCTATTTTGTTGATTTTCTCAAGAACCAACTCTTGGTTTCTTTAATTCTCTGTATCGTTCTTTTGTTTCTAAGTTGTTAATTTCAGCCCTAAGTTTGATGAGTTCCTGCCTTCTGCTCCTCTTGGGAGTGTTTGCTTCTTTTTTTTTTTTTCCAATTCACCCAATTTAGCTGTTAATTTGCTAATATGAGCTGTCACAATTTTCTTTTTGAAGGCACTTAGTGCTATGAACTTTCCTCATAGCACAGCTGTCATTGTGTCCCATTGGTTTGGGTATGCTGTGCCTTCATTTTCGGTGGATATTAAGAAGTCTTTGATTTCCTACTTTATTTCTTCCCTGGCCCAGTAGTCATCCAGTAAAGAGTTGTTCGATTTCCACGTGTGTGTAGGCTTTCTGTTGTTTCTGTTGTTGTTGAAGACCAGCTTTATTCCATTGTGGTCTGATAAGATACAAGGGGTTATTTCAATTTTCTTGTATATGTTGAGGCTATCTTTGTGTCTGACTCTATGGTCGATTTTGGAGAAGGTTCGCTGGGGTGCTGAGAATAAGGATTTTATTGGCATCTCTTTCTTTTGCTTTGGGAAGTTTTCTTCTATGATTTTGTTGAAGATGTTTCCTGGACCTTGGAGTCAGGAGTCTTCTCTTTCCTCTATGCCTATAATTCTTAGGTTCCATATTTCATTGAGTTCTTGATTTCTTGGATGTTATGGGTAGAACTTTTTTAGCTTTCTCATCTTCTTTGGTTGTTGTGCTGATTTCTTCCATTGAATCTTCCATGGCTGAGATCCTGTCTTCCATCTCTTGTATCCTATTTTTGATACTCATGTCTGTAGTTCCTGTTCTCATCCCTTGCTTCTCCACTTCCACTCTTATCTCTGTCTGTGTTTTCTTTATTGCTTCCATTTCCAGTTTCAAGTCTTGAAAGATTTTATTCATTTTGTACATTTCCTGCTCCAATTTGCTTTTCTTTGCCTGGAAATCTTTCATATCTTTTAAATCCTTCATTGACTTGTCTCTTTCCTGTTCAAGTTAAGCCACTTTGGCTTGAAGCTCTCTAAAGGTATTCTCTGTTGCTTTCGCTTGTAAAACTGTGGACTCTGAATTCCTTCATAGATTTAAATTCTTCTTGAAAGGACTCTATCACTTTCCATAATGTAGAATTGTCATAGTTTTCATGTGTTTCAGCTGTGGTGAAGTGCTCAGGGCTTGCTGTATTAGCATAGTTGTGTTTTGTTGGAGTCATATCTCCCTGAATTTGTTGTTTCTATTTTTTCTCTGACCTTTTGCCATTTGGTTGTTTTTTTTTTTTTTTTTTTTTTTTTTTGGTTTTTTGAGACAGGGTTTCTCTGTTTAACAGCTCTGGCTGTCCTGGACTTGCTTTGTAGACCAGGCTGGCCTCGAACTCGCAAAGATCCGCCTGCCTCTGCCTCCCAAGTGCTGGGATTAAAGGCGTGCGCCACCACCGCCCGGCTCATTTGGTTGTTTTTAGCTGTTTGTTCCTGGTGCTTTCTGGGTTTGGTGCCAAGGGGGGCATTTGGTGTAGTAGTCATATAGCTCAGTGATCTGTAGCTTTCCACGGGTTGGAAGGGGCCTTGTGTGGAGGTTTTCAGTTTCTCCCAGAGCTCACCTTTTCCTGTTTTGTCCCAAGTGGGGACTCAGGTGAAGATTTTGGTTGGATGTGTTCCTGTAGATTCCTGGGATCTAACTCGTCTTCATATAGATGACAGTACAGGTTGGCAGGCTGCAGACTGTTGGGTGGGGTTGTAGCTCCCCTGCAGCATATGTGTCGGGATCATGTTTGTGGTCCTCCCCAGCTGCTCTCAGGGGGTTCTCAGGGTCAATGTGGATCTAATAGCCAGAAGCACTGTGAGCTGGTGCAGCCCACTCCCAGGCAATGTGGAATGGCCCAGGATTGTTTCACTGCTCACAAGTCAGAGATCTCTGTGTTGCAGACTGGATATTCAACATGTAGGGGCTGTGCTGGTATGGTCTTGGGTGTGCAGGTACAGATGCTGTGGACTCTGGAGGTCCTACATTTGGGGGTTGAGTCCACCAGCTGGAGACCTGAAAGGATCTGACAGGGAGGGAGTACAGTTTCCCAGCCCAGATGAGCCTCAGTCTAGCAGCAGCATTCTTCCCAGTGACAAAAAATCCAATAGAGAGGCCTGTGTGTCCAACACCCCTCTAGGGAAGCCAAAATATTCTTGCACTTGCCAAAAAGCTGCTGTGGACCTGCAGCCACCCTGCTGCTCAGATCATTGCTTAGATCATGCTGTGGCCACCACAATGGTTCTTCTCAGAGTACATCTCACTCCCAGGGCTCCACCAACCTGCTGCTAAATAGCTGGAATGCCTGCATGGGATCTGGGAGCCCAGGAGGCTGGTGAGTAACCCTGTCTAGGGTTCACAGCTGGTTACTGGGTATTTGAGTGGCTCTTACCCTGTCCCTCTCCTGGCGATAATTCCCGGATTCAGTGGCTTCTGGGGTTTCTGCTGGTCTGTTTTTCTGAATGTCCTAGAGAGGGGAGGAGAGTCCTGCCCATTGACTTTTAATGGTCCCTGGATCACTGGGTGAAACCCAGCAGGTTTGTGCCACTCAGATTATTGCTCAGCATCTTATAACTCTGTGGTGTTATAGCTGTTTTCCACACCTTCAAAATGAGTCCATGAAGGCCACCACAATCTTGGATCTCTCGTAAATTCTTAAATTATTTTTAAAAAACAAAAAATAAAGAGAAAAACTCATATACAGTTATGTAATCTGTTTATCATAATATAATGTCAATTTTATTATTCTTATTAATTAAAGACCTATTTCATTGTTTTATACATGAAGTAAAATTAAGTTATTTTAAGCAATGCATCTGAACCGATTACAATAGGTGTCAGTCCTCATAGGTAACATACTCTTTCAATAATTAGCCTGGCATATGCTTTGAGGATAAAGGATGTATTTCAGCTCACTCTTTCAGGGTACACAGAATGATGATGGAGTTGTCCTAGCAGTAAAAGCTTGAGGTAGCAAGTCATATTGCATCCTACAGTAAAGAAACAGAGATAAAGTAAATCTGATGCTATTGCCCAGGTAGTTTTCCCTTATTTATGCACTGTGCAATTCTCCTTTAGGGCATGAAGATCTAGCACAAATAAACAAAGGCTAACATAATTTACATGAGCCCTCACGGCTGAGCCTGTTGACTTGTTTTGTAGGTGACTCTAGGTCCTATTAACTTGACAACATTAACCACCACAGTCTTGTAGTGCCAGGCTAATTACAAATAAATTTTCATTTCATTCAATGAGCTAACAATATTTCATCACATCAGATGCTAACTATTTCACACATACTTGCTGATAGGAGAGTGATAGGAAGGTGGGGTGACTGGCATTTTGACAATACATCTCACATCAGGAAACAAGACTTCAGCATATTGCAGGTAAAGATGTCAACAAATTGCCTGATGTAGCCAATCATAGCAACAGAAAGCCTGAGCTGCAGGGAATGTTTGCTGAGACATCACCAGTGCTAAATATTTGCTCTGAGAGATGACTAAGGCCCTTAAGAGCAGGAATCTGCTTTCGCAAGTTTTCCTGCTGCAGACTTGTTCTATGATAAAAAATTAGCCACAGGAAGATTTACTGTACACCCTAATTTATCTCTTCTCATTCCATCCCTCCATTTTCATTCTAAGGAAGAGAAGAAGTCAGAGACAAAACATGAAATCAAGAGAGAAGAATTGTTTCATATTGTTTATTACAGTACACTAAACCTTATTTTCAGAGAAGAGGATCCATTTTCATCCCAAGGTTAAAAAAAAAAAGTTTTAAAAACAACAAGAAAATAGATCGACAAGAATGTAACTAGAATACTTGATAATCACATGTGTTCAAAATCCCATTGTTTGCTGGTTTTTAATCTTTTAAAAGTAGTTTTCTTAGGCACTTTGAAGTGAACAAGGAATTATAATGGATCACATATAAACTTTGGAAGATAAAGATTAATTCCTTCAATTAAAAACAAACACCAAGAACTGAACACAAATTGTCTTTAATTCTTCATCTCAAATTTCATGTTTCTTTTCCACACTCATTTTCTTCCACTTAGACATAGAAAACACTGTTTGTATTTTCGTAACCCTGAAGATTTGTGTGGTAATGCTAATTTAAGGTGGTTTATTATAAGCAGAATATTTATCCCTTGAACTGAACATATAAGTCATTAAATTGGATACTATCACATTGCACTCCAAGAGATTACATCAATTTTAAATTCATAGTAATGAATATTTTGGTTTCCATTACACTTCCAAAAACTAATTTATTTTATTATTTAAATTAGATTTTTAAATAATAGCATATGTGTTTGTTTCTCTATACATATATACTCTTAGGGTCTCAGAATAAATTTTGCTTCTTTTCCATGTCTCATTTAAGAAAATACAGTTTTCATCAGAAGCCATAAAATGGGTTGTCTTTCATTATTTCAAACTTTAGCCTTATTTATACTTAAACATTAAATTTGCTTGAAAAATTTTTCAAAGTGAACCAAATGAATATAAATATAAAATTCAATTTTTTAATAGTGTTTACTGATTAGATAATTTTTTACTGACTAATACTTTCAGTTGGATTATATAACTTTATAGAGTATAATTGTTCTTTTGCAAAAGGTAAAAAACTGTAAAATTATGTATGGAATATATTACATATATATATGATTATGGTTACTAGTATATGTGTTTAATTTGGCATGTGTCACTTACATATATACTTATAAAAATATTGTGTTCTTTACTAATCCTTGTACATTTTGCATACATAAAAGTGGTTTTATTTTGTGTCTTTATTTTAATTTCTCTATATATGTGCATGTGCTGTATTTATTGACCTGAAATGAGACCAATGGCTTTTTATATTCTAGAAAAATTCACCACTGTTAAGATCTATGTCTACTGATTCGAGTTTAATTATATGTAGGAATACTTAAACGATAATTTTCAGATTATAATATATTAATGACTAAACAAACTCATACACATATTTATTAAAAGACTATATTATAAGGTGGACAATTTGTCTTTTAAGTGATAGCAGTGGATATTTATCTGTATGTGTTTGTACTGTCCTTTACAAATACAGAACAAATGTAGTAATGTGTGTAACTTTTAACTATTTTATGAAGCATTGGATTAGTTATCCAGAGATAATATGGATTTATATCTTCCCCAATCTAAATAAAGCAAAAAACAAAAAGACAGTATTTTGGTGTGTGGCATGATTTCATAAATTGGGCAAGGAGGAAGCTCACAGAATAGGAGAGAATTTATAGTTATACTTCTGACAAAGGATTAATATGAAAAATATATGATATTACATTTAAGTTTACATATATATATCATTTTATCATTTAAGTATTCTTACACATAATTATACTCATATCAGTAGACCTGGATCTTCATGGTGGAGAATTTGTCTAAAATATGTAAAGCCATTGGTTTCATTTCAGGTCAAAAATACAGAACAAGCACATATACAGAGAAATAAAAAAGAAAGAAACTGAAAAAAAAAACACTTCTTTATGCAAAATGCACAAGGATTAGTAAAGAAAACTATATATATATATTTAAACTGAAAAACAAGGCAACAAACAATACATTGACTGGGCTTGGGACCAGAACACAGAGTACTTAAAAGAAAAAAAAATACAGCAAGATATTTATCAATAAATGTTTCCTATCCCTCACAATCAGGGAAATGCAAATCAAAACAGCTTTGAGATTTCATCTTACCTCGGATAGAATGTCAAAGATTAACAAAACAATAGACAACAAATGCTAGAGTGGTTATAGGGAAAAGAGAACCTTCATTTACTGTTCATGGGATTGAAAACTGGTCCATCCATTCTAGAAATCAGTGTGAATTTTCAAAATGTTAATAATCAGTCTGCTATATGATCCAGCTATACCACTCCTTGGCATATGCTCAAATGACTTGACATCCTACCGCACAGATATTTACTCAGCTATTATCATTGCTGCTACATTCATAATAGCTAGGAAATAAAACAGCCTAAATGTCTTAAAAAATTAATGGGGATAATGTCAATGTGGTACATATGCACTATAGGTTTCTATTCTTCTGTAAAAAAAATGAAATCATGGTCTTTGGTGGTAAATGAATGGAACTGAACACATTCATATTTTAAAAAAAGTAGCAAAAGCACATAAAGTCAAATATTGCTTGTTTTCTTATTTCAGGTTCTTCACTCCAAATCTTCAGATAAGGGTATATATCCTGGAATAATTGCAATGCCAGGAAATTAGAAAGACACCATTGTCTTGTGTGTTTTCAGATTGGGATAAAGAAGAAATAGCAAGCTACGTGTGATATGACTGAGGAAATTAGAAAAGGGGGGATCTCATTGAGAACAAGGAAACGTAGATAAAAACAAGAGGAGGAGCAGTAAAACAATATTAAGGATGTTTGAAAAATCTTAAGGAGTAATTTCATACTATTAATAACATAGCTTAAAAACTATAATACATAAATATTTGTTTATAAATATATATGCTCAATAACAATTTTTATTCTGGCCTGAAACTACTCCTCCCAAGAGCATAAGGACATTTAACAAAAGTTAAAGCAGGAGACACAAAAAATCCTCTTATGAGTTGTTGGTCATGGATACCCAAGTTATTCTTACATTTCAGTTTATTGCTATTACCCTTGGATATCCCCCAGTGGTAGACACTGTGAACCTCAGACTCAGAGGCAAGCAGCTCCTGTACTAGGACGAGCCTGAAAAGTTTCCTCTTTGAAAACTAGCTTTCATCGTACCAAAAGGTGCCATGAAAGCTTACAAAGGAGTGAAGACACCAACAGTACTTCCCAGTACAATGCCTGTGAACCAAAACAATGACCAGATTGACATAAAAAAAACTAAAGGTGCATCAGTGGTGTGGCTATCTTTTCAGTAACCAACAACTCTCTAATTGGACATAAGATCATCTCAAAAGGAGGAAAATTATGCCCACTACTTAGACCACTACTCATGGCTAGTGAAACCATGAATTTAGGAAGAGATCCTACACATGTGACTTTAATAAATCAGTGTAATCAATAAGTGCATTTTAAATATTTATTCATACTGATAATTATAGTCTGCACCTCTCACCAAGAATTGTTCTTTTGCAACAGACAAAGAACACTACAGAAAAGTCAAACCAATCAAAATCCAGAGATGTGGACTCAGTTCCAGGAATATATACTCAAACAATTCCTGCATCTAAGGCCCAGGGAACATTACAGAATAGGAGAGAAAGACTGTAAGATCCAGAAGAACAAGGAGGTTATTGTGAGACTACGTGATCTATTAATAACACAAGACACACCCATAAAGTTTTATCAACTTATCTACTTCAACATGAGCTGAATAAAGACAAAAATAGACATTCAAAGTGAACAGGGAAGAAACATATGTCTCAACCTTACACAAAACACTACATGAAATTAAAGAATATTGAAAATGGGTGGGAGATAGTTTTCCCCAAGAGAAATATTCCAAGTAAAGTTCAAGTTATTTTTTCATTTTGTGATAAATAGATGGGCATAATATAGTAATACCATTATGAATACTGAAGTTGTAACAACATATATATATATATATATATACATATACATATATATGTATATATATTTGGTTTTTCGAGACAGGGTTTCTCTGTGTAACAGCTCTGGCTGTCCTGGACTCACTTGGTTATTAGATATACAATGCGTAGCCCAGGCTGGCCTCGAACTCATGATCCTCCTGCCTCTGCCTCCTTCAGCAAATCCTACCGGCGTGCACCACCACAATGACAGTCTATCACAGATATTCTCTAAACTACCCAGTAATCAAGTTGTTAAGAGACAAGCAACATTTGCTTATCTAAATTCAAGAGATGGATAGGGCATCTTCAAAAACCCCAAGAGATCTGCAGAATATGGCATTCAAAGATGTCAT
This sequence comes from Lophiomys imhausi, assembly GCA_907164525.1. Classification (NCBI taxonomy): domain Eukaryota; kingdom Metazoa; phylum Chordata; class Mammalia; order Rodentia; family Muridae; genus Lophiomys; species Lophiomys imhausi. Next base: position 6,567,614 of record CAJQZJ010032984.1, on the reverse strand, counting down.
CTTAAATTAAGATTTTCTTTTTTTTTTTGATATCTAGACATATCAGCTCCTGACAGCACCCCCTATTCTACTCCAAGTAGAAGATAAGCATAGAATAATCTCCAGTGTGAGATGGTTGAATTAGTGGCAAGCCTATCTCTTGGCATGAAAAAACCCCTTGCTCCCACTGCAGACAGACTGCTGTCCAAAAAGGACAAAACTTGGTAGCAGGGAAGTCGACAACCTAACTCTGCCAAGACAGGGTAGGGAAGTCCTTCATAATCCCTGCTCTACAACAAATGTCTGTCAGAGAAACAGGACCCAAAGGCTGAAGACTGATGCAGGAATGTATGGAGAGAAAATGGGAACTGTCCAGGCAGTCACTGGTATGTCATTTCTTAGTTTTGGAAGCTGCAGGCCCTGCACTTCCTATATAAGCAGATATACTTATCCCTCTCAAGTCTCTGAGGTGGTTGAAGAATAGACAGCTAGAGTCTCATAGTTAAATTTTGAGTTGTTTAGGAATCAAGAGGGTGTTATAGATCTAAGAAGATACTCTTTTTTTTTTTTTTTTATAAATACTTTATTTTTTTTTCTTCAAGTTACATCTCAGTAACAAACCCCTCCCTATTCCCCCTTCCTAACCCGCCCTTCCACCCTCTTCTCTCCAGAGGTTTCCCCTTTCAGTCCAACAGCTGGTTCCTTCTCTTATAACAGTAAGTATTATACAGAACAATAGATATAAATATGCCACATTTATGAGATTAAATTGGCCCAGTATACCTTCCCAATGTTCAGTTTATACCTATTTGGCCCCTGACTTTAACATTCTACTATCTACCCAACTCCATGAGTTTAAAGGCCTATATGTGACTCAACATTCATACTATCTTGTAGCACACTTTTAAAACCCCTAGAGATCTGCAGAATATGGCATTCAAAGATGTTATCTTAAATCAAGATTCTTTTTTTTGATATCGAGACATATCAGCGCCTGACAGCACCCCCTATTCTACTCCAAGTAGAAGATAAGCATCGAAGAACCTCCACTGTAAGATGGTTGAATTAATGGCAAGCCTTTCTCTTGGCATGAAAAAACCCCTTGCACCAACTGCAGACAGACTGCTGTCCAAAAAGGACAAAACTTTGTAGCAGGGAAGTCGACAGCCTAACTCTGCCAAGACAGGGTAGGTAAGTCCTTCATAATCCCTGCTCTACAACAAATGTCTGCCAGAGAAACAGGACCCAAAGGCTGAAGATTGATGCTGGAATGTATGGAGAGAAAATGGGAACTGTCCAGGCAGCTACTGGTATGTTCTTTCTCAGTTTTGGAAGCTGCAGGCTCTGCACTTCCTATATAAGCTAATATATTTATCCCTCTCAGGTCTCTGAGGTGGTTGAAGAGTAGACAGATAGAATCTTATAGTTAAATTTTGAACTGTTTAGGAATCAAGAGGGTGTTATAGATCTAAGAAGATACTCTTAAAAGTGTGTTGCAAGTTAGTATGAATGTTGAGTCAGATATAGACCTTTAAACTCATGGAGATGGTTAGATAGTAGAATGTTAAAGTCAGGGGCCAAATATGTATAAACTGGACATTGGGAAGGTATACTGGGCCATTTAACTCTCATAAATGTGGCATATTTATATCTGTTGTTTTGTATAGTATTTACTGTTATAAGAGAAGGAACCATCTGTTGGACTGAAAGGGGAATCTTCTGGGGGGAAGAGGGTGGAAGGGTGCGATAGGAAGGGGGAATAGGGAAGGGTTTGTGACTGAGATGTAACTTGAAGAAAAAAAAGTATTTAAAAAAAACAAACAAACAAAAAAAAAGAGTTACAATGCATTTTGAAAAGGAGCAAGAAGGGGGCCAACAAAAGGGATTGGAGAGAGAAATGGGAAAGGATAAGTGATGTAGTTATATTATAATTTTAAAAAGTAAAACAGGTTTATAAAAAGCTTTTAGACATTAAAGAAATCAAGGAAGACATCAGAGTATCAAAACGCATCCCATGTTTATGGATTAGGAGGATTCATTTTCTCAAAATGTCTGTCCCACTAAGAGATTCAATGCAATTTTCATCACAATTCCTAAATATTCTTCAAAGAAAATAAAATGTTAAACTTTATATGAAACATAAACAACATGATATTCAAAAAACAGTCCCAAATATTAATAAAAAAGGAAACGGAGAAGTATTAATATTTCAGATTGCATGTTTCATTACAGAAGTAGAATAATGAGACCAGCATAATACTGGGATAAAAATAAACATGTTGAGATATGGAATTGAATTGAAGACATAGATATAACTATGTAGGCCTATGGACACCTGTTTTTTGACAAAGAAACAAAACAAAACAGAACCCATGCAGAAAAAAAGACAGTATCTTCAAGAAATGATGTAGGTCAAACTAGGTAGTTACTTATAGGAAAATAAAAATTCATTCAAATCTAACTCATTACACAAAAACTTAACTCCAAAATGATCATGGACCTTAATGTAAGACCAGATATCTTGAATTTGATAAAAGAGAAAGTGGAAAGATGGCTTACGCTAATTGGCAGAGAAAAATGCCTTTTAGAACAGAAAATTAACAGCACAGTCATTTACATGAACAATTACCAAACTCTATCTCTATGATGCAAAACCTTCTGGATAACAAAGAACATCATAATTTGAGCAAAGTAGTTGCCAAGAGAGAGTCAAAATTTTTACCAGTTACTCATCTGATAGAGGATTAGAATCTATAATATATAAAAACTTCATCAACTGAACAAAAACCTTACACATAACAAGTTTTTAAAATGGAATAAAGAAATATCAGAGTTCTCAAAAGATGAAATTAAAAAAAAAGTCAAACACTTTTAAAGCACTCGGCATCTGTAACCATCAGAAAAACGCAAATTAAAACCATTTTGAGATTTTATAAATTTCTGGTAAGAATGGAAAAGATCACTAAAGCAAATAACAGCATGTTCTGGTGACAATGCAGGGAATGGAGAACACTTGTTCCCTGTTGGTATGAGTGTTAACTGGAAACTATTATAAACACCATGGAAATTTCATATTTCTTAAATATCATTACTGCATTAATAATATCAGAAATTGTTATTTGATGCACTAATTGGCAACACATAAAAAATAACTCATATGTGCAATGATAAATTATATATGTATATGTATATATACACTGTACATTATCTACAGAAAATGCACTGGTAATAAACCCCTGTTTAAAAATGGTTGCTTTATTTATTCTTCAGGAGATGAATAATTTATTCCTTATATTTCATGTAAAAATAATTTTTACATTCAGTAAATATTCATCACTTGTGGTATATGGGAACTGACAGAAACACACAACTTGACAATATACCAATGGGGAGGTTTTGAAACATTCATTCATAAAAGTGGAGTGATTTCATCAATTCCCTCTTAGTTTTCAAGATAGGAGGCAGAAAGCTTGTGAGAGCCAGATAAAATTGATGACTCAAAGAAAACAGAATCTTCCAGAAAAAAAAAAAAAAAAACAAGACTGATACACATATAAATTCACAGACTATGGTAGCATACACAGGTCCTGCACAGGTTCAAGGAGATACTATCCTAGCACTGAGAGGAGGAAGAAGAGAAATGGACATTAGTTCACAAGCTTAACTAACACAATCTTCTTTGATAAGAAGATTTAAAATTCTACAATGGAGTCTTATTGGATATATTAACCACAGATAGTGATAGACCCCCATAGACAGCAGTAAATGGTAAACATAGATGAACACAATGGTATGCTGTAAAGTTTGTTTTTGTCTCATTTTTCTTTGTTTGGGCTTTTTATTTCATTTCATTTTATTTCTCTTATTGGTCTTTTGCTTGTGTATTATGGTTCCTAGCTTTGTTGTTTTATGTTTTTGATTTGTTTTGTGTGCATGTGTGACTGTGTGTGTGCGTGTGCTGTCTTTATTCTTTGTTTTCTTTTTTAATTTTACTGGTTTTATTGTTTGTTTATTTGTTTGTTTTTTCATATTGTTTGCCAGTTTGTTTTGTAAAAGGAGAAACAAATTGCTTGGAGGTAAGTGAACAGAGATGTAGGAAGGATCTTTGAGGCATGGGAAAACTGTGATTAGAATGCTATATATAAATTTTTCTCAATTATACAAAAAAAGACAACCACTAAAAGACCTTATATGTACAATGATAACTTATTTTTATTTTGTATATTATCTCTAGAATAAAACATTGGTTTTGAAATCTATTAAAATGGCATTGATAATTAATAATTACTTAACAAAATTAATTAATAAAAAGTATTTGTTTTATTGTCTAGAAGGGGAATAATTTATTTCCTATTTTTCACAAAGCATATACTTTATATGCAGTTCATATTTTTCTTCCAAGTAAAGTTCAAGTTATTTTTTCATTTTGTGATAAATAGATGGGCATAATATGGTAATATCATTATGAATACTAAAGTTGTAACATTCATAGTAATATATATATATATTTTTTTTTTTTGGTTTTTCGAGACAGGGTTTCTCTGTGTAACAGCTCTGGCTGTCCTGGACTCACTTTGTAGACCAGGCTGGCCTCGAACTCACAGTGATCCACTTGCCTCTGCCTCCCAAGTGCTGGCATTAAAGGCGTGCGCCACCACGCCCAGCCCATAGTAATATTTTTAAGGACAAAACAACCTAATGAGACATATCTTTAAATGTGTACTTTTCATTTCATGGAAAAGTACTATTCAAATTTATATTAACAATCAAACTGTTTTCATGATACAACATACATCATAGTTGACAGAGAACCAGCCTACATACAGCAGGTGGGTTGTTTTAGTTGTTATCATCTATGATGAATGCACAATGACTTTGAAAGTCTTTTTGAAGGTTTGTAGGATACTGGTGATATCTCAGAGTAATTTGATAGATATTGATGAAGCATGGGAAGATAAAAGCTTCCCATTCAATAATAGATAAGCTGTTGTTTCTTGTGGCCTTTGTATTGGCAGCCATTTAATGAAAACTACAACAGATGGTCAGTGAAAGAATAGTATCAAGACCATTGAAGGATGCAGAGATGTGATGCTGTTTGGCATTCTGCCTATATATTTGAGATAAAATAAGCCTAGCAACTGGATGTTTTAGCAGCTGGCCAGACAAAAGATATTGTTCAGATATTTAACAGCTGATAATTGAAAATTCTAGAATAGATGAAAGAAATTTAGTTAGATACCAAATAGGATAACAAATATTAGGAAGCATTGATACTAAAGATTGGAAGATGGATTTATGAAGAAATATGCAAACATTGTGAGATTGTCCTACCAACCCTGTGAGGAAGACTTTCAGTAAGATAATGTTAGAGGTCCATCATATAAAAATGCAATGAGTCTATTAGATTATCATTAGGAATCATTTCATTGACTTTTTAAGGGGTTGGAGAAGTCATGTTTAGATCTAACTTAGGGCTCTGAGCCATCCAGGTTTCAGTTCCTGTCCATCCAGGCAGTTTCAGAAATGGACTTCCTTTCATGGCCTGGACTTCAAGTTAGATCATTCATTATAATATTCTACTGTATTAAAAGATCAATTGCCATCAAAAAGCATTCTTCTGGCAGCCGATGGGAGAAGATGCAGAAACCTAGAGCCAACATCAAGCGTAGCTCAGGGAACTCCACTGAACAGAGGGAGGACAAATTGTAGGAATTACTGAGATCAAAAATCCCATGAGAACATATTTGACAGAATCAACTAAGCAGAGCTCATAGGGGCTCACAGAGACTAAAGCAGCAAACACTGATCCTGCATGGGTCTGCTTTAGGTCCTCTTGCTTATATGTTATAGTTTGTATGGCTGGAAGTTTTGTGGAGCAACTAACAGTGGGATTAGGGGTATCTCTGACTAGTTTGCCTGTTCTTGGGATCCTTTTCTTCCTAGTGGATTGCCTTATCCATCTTTGATATAAGGATTTTTGCCTAATTTTATTGCCTCTTGTTATGCAATGTTCCCTTTATATCCCTGTGAGAACTGTTTTTTTTTTTTTCCTAAATAAAAGTGGAGGATAAATGGATCAATGGGAGAGAAAAGGGGAGGCAGGGTGGAGTGGGAGGAGTTGAGAATGATGTAATGATGTATTGTATGAGAGAAGATCAGATAAAAAGAATAAACTTAATGAGTAATACATGCACTTCAACACTGAGTAGTCATTTTAAACATTTTGGATTTTAGATCACTGTAGATTCGTCCCCATGGCACTATTTAATCTATGAATTATCTATGTTTCTTTTTTTCTGATAATAATACTACATATATATTGTTTCAATGAAATCTCATATAGAAACATTGTGCTTTTCAATAGCTAACATATGTAACTCAACAATCTATTTATTCAATTTATTGAAAGATTATTTATTAAAAGTAAGAACAAAAGAAAAATGGGTCCTCGTTTTATAGTAATGATATATCATTTTGTTTTATGAAGGGAAATACAACATAAACAGGATCATTTGAATAGCTATATGAAATTTTAGTTCTCAAACTTTATGACATACCAATGATCATATTTACTATAAAGTTTATAATGTTTTAGTGTAATGAAATGTCTACTTAATTTAAATATTAAGATTAACTATGATAGGGCTCTGGATGTGGCTCATTTGGAATGGGTTTTCCTGAATACATGTGTCTATAGACTCAATCACCAACACAAAAATGCATGTACTTAATATACTACATGAATAATTAATAACAGTGGTTAATAAACTCAAAGTTCATTAAAAATAATCACATTGAATTTATACTCTAATGTATATAATTTTATCTGGTTTAATATAAATAACTCTTATTGCCTTCTGTTATGCCATGTCCAGTTGATATTCCTATAAGGCCTGCTATCTTCTAAAGGAAAATGAGGAACAGTGAATATAGGAGACAGAGAAAGAGGGGGAAGGGATAAGTGGGGGGAGTTGATATAATTGTATATCTCTATGAAGGCATATTCTGCAAAATCACAATTTTCTTAAGAAACTGGAAAAATTTATTATAGCCAATCTCAATCAGTTCATTAGGATAGAGTTCTGATTAGTCTCTAAATAGAAATCAATTACTTTTTCTATTTAAAACACACAGCTCAGCCATCAGAGGTGATGTAGAAAGAGCTCAGCATGGCTCACTTTAGCTATTACATATATACTGAAAGCAGGAGAGGAAGGGAACAGATCAATTGTCTAACACTTAAATTGACAATACAGGAGAAAACAATAAATATGCAACACATTTACCAGAAAAAGAGGATTCCACTCTATTGAAGAGTGATTTGAATTCTTCAGAGTTTGATATGTATTTATTAGCTTTCTACAAGTAAAGTCATATTTCACTAAAAATTTATTCTGGCCAACTAAATATGAAAAGAATAAACATCTTATAACTATTTGAAAATTTGTCCATAATATTTCACATGTCTTAATATTTGTGAGAAATAAAAGTTGCTGAATGTTAATGTTCAGATTTAAAGTGCTTTTTGAGATTTTTATGTAATGTAAAAGTTTTGAGTTTTTATGAATTTTCTTCAATGACTAGTCTATACATGTTTAAACACATTCTCAATGTTCTTATAGGTACATTCTCTTACATACTTAACACCAAAGTTAACCCTCCACATCCCTACCAGTCTCCCTCTCCTCTACTCAGTTTTTTTTCCATTTTGTTCTATAATGCAATGAATTTGACTATGGTCACAGGAATTATCCATTGGCTCTAATGAGTACATTGTTAAGAGTCACTAATGAGTACACAATTAAAGGCAGTGACTACCCGTTTCCCAGAGTCTAATAATTCTATAGAGAAGGTCAGAATCCCATGAACCAACCCTCTCACCCATGTTTTACTGGTGAAAGCACCATTATTGTTAAGGCACAGAGTAGGCAAACATATCCACAATGAGTTCATGATGCAATGCCTGGGTCATGTCTAGAATATGCCATATTTCCACCTATCCCAGGTCTTCTATCTCTTATGTAATCCTTTCTAACCTTCATCTGCAATGTTCCCTGACCCTCAAAGGTGGCAGTGTAAAAAAAAAAAAAAAAGAAATTCAGACCAATAATCCTTGTATCAAAAAATTGTGTATTTGTTTTTATATATAATTTTTCAGTTCCATTAATTTACCATAATATTTCATTATTTCAAAAATTTTAAAAGCTGAATAAAATTCCATGGTGTTTACCACATTTTCTTAACATATCCACCAGCTGATGGACATCTAGGATGATCACATTCGGCTACTCTGCACAAAGCAGCAGTGAACATAGGTAGACAGGTATATTCATAGTAGAATAGATTCCTTTGAGTATATGCTCAGGACCTTCCATGCTCCCTGCCATGATGACAATGTACTAACCCCTTGAAACTGTAATAAAGTCTCAATTAAAGACATTCCTTCATAAGAATTGCTGCAGTCATGATGTCACTTCACAGCAAGAGAACACTGACTAGGACAGAGAGGCATATTCTAAATACAACTATGGTCAATCAAAAAAAAAAAAAGAAAGAAAGAAGAAAAATGAAATGTGAAGTTTCGGCCTTTTTCTACTAATTGTCATAAACTGTTTAGAATAATTAAGAAATGCAAACTAATAGTCATGCAAGCCTGCCATTTTGTTAGGTACTATGGCAGTCTATTATAGTTATTTTCTAAGCTAATCAGCAGAAATCAAGTTGCTAAGAGACAAGCAACATTTGCTTGTCCTAATATAAGAGATAGATAGGGCCTCTTCAAAAACCTCAAGAGATCTTCAGAATATGGCATTCAAAGATGTCGTCTTAACTTTAGATTTTTTGATATCAAGACATGTCAATTCCTGACAGCACCCCCAATTCTCCTCCAAGTAGAAGATGAGCATCGAAGAATCTCCAGTGGGAGATGACTGAATTAGTCGCAAGCCTATCTCTTGGTAGGAAAAGCCCCTTGCTCCAACTGTAGACAGAATGCTGTCCAAAAAGGACAAAACCTGGAAGCAGGTAAGTCGACAGCCTAGCTCTGCCAAGACAGGGTAGGCAAGCCCTTCATAACCCCTGCTCTACAATCAATGTCTGTCAGAGAAACAGGTCCAAATGGCTGAAGATTGATGCTGTAATGCATGGAGAGAAAATGGGAACTGTCCAGGCAGCAACTGGTATGCCATTTCTTAGTTTTGGAAGCTGCAGGCCTTGCACTTCCTATAAAATCAGATGTATTTATCCCTCTCAAGTCTCTGAGGTGGTTGAAGAATATAGCTAGAGTCTCATAGTTAAAATTTGAGTTATTTAGGAATCAAGAGGGTGTTCTGGATCTAAGAAGATGTTTTTAAAATTGTGATGAAATTTAGGATGAAAGTTGACTTGGATATAGAACTTTAAACTCATGGAGATGGGTAGATAGTAGAATGTTAAAGTCAGGAGCCAAATACATATAGACTGGACAATGGGATTGTATGCTAAGCCATATAACTCTCATAATTGTGGCCTAATTACCTCTGTTGTTTTGTATTGTATTATAGGAGAAAGAGCCATTTGTTGGACTGGAAGGGGGAGCTGTTGGGGAGGGAAAGATATAGCTTAAACTTAAAAAAAAATTAAAAAAAGGAAGGGGATGGGTGAGTTGAGGCGGAAGAGGGTGGGAGGGTGGGACTGGAGGGGGAGTAGGGAGGGGATTGCAATTGAGATGTAACTTGAAGAAATAAAAAATAATGTAAAAAAAAGAAAGCTGTCAAAATTGATATCATGAAACTAAAGTTCTTATATAATACAAATAATACTGTCAATCAAGTGAGGAAGAAACCTAGGAATTGAGAAGAGCTTTGCAAGATAAATATCCAACAGAGTAATTATTTTAAATACATGAAGAACTAGAGAAAAATGAAGAAAATAAATCAATCATAAAATGGATTGTTAATGCTAATTTTAAAATATTTTCAAGATAAACATCTTGACAATATTCTCCACTTTATAAAACTCATTAAATCACCTGTTATAAACAATGAGAATTGGATGTGCAAGCAAACAACCATGTTTAACTATTTGCATGATCTTATGTTTGTTCCTGACTACTTCCTAAAGGCTGCTGAGATAACTATCATTTCCAAAATATCATTGACTTTGCAATATATGCCAAGGTAATTGTTTTATTTGATCTTGTAGAATATGTTTTTGAGGTTAAAGAGTGTTATAAGACTATGAAAATGTTATTGTGATGGTTAATTTACATGTCAACTTGACAAAATTTAAAATCACTATGGAACAACACAGATGGATCCTTATGTGTTTTCTGGACTGGGGTAAAGGTTTTGCAAGCCTAAGGACCTGAGTTCAGAAATGTATCACCCACATAAAAGCTAGATGCATTAGTGTAAGTATCTTTAATTCTTGTGCTCACTGAGAGGCTGAAAGTAAACTACAGGAAGCTGAAGGATCACCTAATGAAGCAAACAGGACAATGAACAACTTAAGACATGCTGACTTAAACAGAATGGAAAGAGACCCTGCTACTGAGGATTGCATTCTGATGACACATACAGGCCCTCAAACACACAGATGGCTAATATCAATAATTTATAAAGAACTCAAGAAATTAAACACCAAGAAACCAAATAGTCCAATCAAAAGTGGGAAACAGAGCTAAACCAAGAATTCACAAAGGAGGAATTTCTAATGGCAGTCACATTCGAAGAAATGCTCAACATCCTTAATCATCAGAGAAATGCAACTCAACACGACTCTGGGATTCCATCTCACACCTTTCAGAATGGCTAAGATCAAAAACTCAAATGACAGCACATGCTGGTGAGGTTGTGGAGAAAGGGGAACACTCCTCCATTGCTGGTGAGTGCAGTCTTGTACAACCACTATGAAAATCAGTCTGGTGATATCTTAGAAAACTTGGAGTAGTCCTACCTCAAGACCCAGCCATACCACTTCTGGGTATCCACCCAAACGATTCCTCACCAAACCACAAGGACATATCCTCATCTATGTTCATAAGAGCCTTATTTATAGTAGCTAGAACCTAGAAACAAACCAGATGTCCCTCAACCGAAGCATGAATTAAAATAATTGTAGTACATTTACACAATGGAATATTACTCAGCTATCAAAAACATGGAAATTATGCAATTTGCAGCCAAATGGATGGAACTAAAGAAGCTCATCCTGAGTGAGCTAACCCAGACTCAGAAAGATGCACATGGCATCTACTCACTTATAATTGGATTTTAGCCATATAGTACAAGATAACTATGGTACAATCAATGCACCAAAAGGATCAAGACTATAGACTTTGTTAACTATTAATGGGACAATTTGCCCTAGGAGTGGTACCATGTAAGCACCCACTGCAAGAGGAAGTTCTTAGCCTTCATATGACTGTTGAACTGAAGGGGATGATAGTAGGACACTCCACATTGGAGAAGTGGGATGGGTGGGACAGGGAGGAGAGGGTGGGAAGGTGAAACTGGGAGGAGTGGAAATATGGTACTGAAACTGCAAATTAATTAATTAATGTAGTTTTTAATAAGTACAACTTGTAAGATTAGGCCTGCAGAGCAGCAGGCAGCTTGGCAGAAGAGCAGGCGGCCTGGCCCACATGCCTTAACCCGTTGCCTAACTTATCCTGGAGAAAGAGCCTCGGGATCAAGGGTGGCCTACACCACCTGTAACCTGAACTCTGTTAATTAATATAAGTTGTTATATTAGGTCAGTTGAATTACCAGCAGCTTGGCAGCAGCTTCACCTGGGCCCCAGGGGAGTCCGGAAGTCTGGAATCCCAACAGCCCGGGACTGCTTGGACTGAGGGTCTATAAGCCACCACAGTCTTTTCCCTAATAATTAAATACACCAAGACCTTTTAATGTTTTAAGGCTTAGCCCTTAGCTGTGCAGACTCTCAATTTGCTACTCTAAGTTAACCCAGATCACCTAATCCCAAACTGCCATGTGCCTGAGATTACCTTCCAGCATTCTCCAGATGTTTGACTCCTTCTGTGTCACCCAGCGGAAAATGAGACAGTCTTTGTGTGTGCTCAGAGTTCCTGTTATAATCTCATGAAGTCCTGCCTTCCTATACTCTTTCTGCCCAGCTAATTGGCCATAAGTGGCTTTTATTAACCAATCAAGAGAATGCCTCAGAAGGGGTGGTAACCAGATCTCAGCATTGAATTCAATGTATCAGAAACAATATCAGACCTTTCCTCAACACGGTACTATGATGGAGATGTAACTTGAAGAAAGAAATAAACATTAAAAAAATAAAAAATAAATAAAAACACAGCAAAAATTAAAATATTTAAAACTATACAAAATACAAAGCATATAAATTGATATATAAAATTTAGACTTCAACTTTGTATTTTCAATATTCCCAGTTTTCCATGTCTATTGGTGAATATGTTGAACAAAAATCAACAAATTAAAAAAGAAAAAACAGCAGCTCTTTAATGTATACTGTTTTATCCAGTCAAACTGTATGTCTTAATTTTCAACACCTTCATTAAACACTTGAAATTGTAATCATATTTAACTGCTACTAAATCTACCATTCTAAAGTATTCATCAGTACTTCTGCTTATGAGAAAACTAATGTAGAAATGGGGGA
>CAJQZJ010032984.1:6503927-6528410 GCA_907164525.1 Lophiomys imhausi | reverse complement strand
AAAAATGTTTATTTATTAATTCAAGTTACATCTCAATCACAGGCTCTTCCTTCCTCCCCTCCCAGTCCCACCTTCTCACCCTCTTCCATCTTTCTGTCCTATCATTCTATTTAGGTATCAACCCCCCTCATATTAACTCCCTTCAATTTTTCAGACACATGAGGGCTAAGAGCTTACTTTTACTCTAGGGCATGACATGGCAGACCTGCTAGGATAGAGTCTCTCTAATAGACAAGAGTTCATGAATGATATGCACCACCCTACTTGCTATGGGATCGATATGAAAACTATGCTGTTTATCATCTATATATGTATTAGGGGGTAGGTCTAGTCTAAGCATTTTTCTTCACTTTTATCTCTTTGTCATCCATACTCTTCCACAAAGCAGCCACAGTGACCATTCATATGCTACACCCTTATCAGCTCAGTTCTTTGTTGTGTCATCTTTATTTTCCTGAAACCTTCACACAAGCAGCCTCTGAACAATGTGGCAATCCTTTCTGGTCCTTTTACTCTTTCCTACTATTTTCTCACATATTACACTCTGTATACTTGGAATGAGAGTTTTCCCAAGCCTTTCCATGTGTAGTGTTCTATACTTGAAGAGGACTTTCTCCACATACCTGGCACTCTGTCTTGTTATTTAAATGATCTATGATAAGTGTCATCCTACCTCAGAAAGAAATTAAAAGTTCCCAATAACCCAAGGGAAAAAAATCCTATCAAGTGAAACTGCAATCTAGTTAACAAATATATTTATTAATAACTATAAAATGTTATATTAGGTCAGTGGAGCAACAGGTGGCAGCCTGGTTGGAAGCCTGTAGGCTGGGTGGGCCTGATTCACCTTAACTGGAGGCCTGAAACTTGTGGCAGCATTTTGCCACCTGAAACAGAAACTCTGTTAACAAATATAATTACTAATAACAATAAACTCTTATATTAGGCCAATAGAGCAGCTGGCAAGGCTTAGCAGGAAGCCGGCAGCCCTGGCTTGTCTTAGCTGGCAGCTTGGCCTTTCCTGGGGATAAGGCCCAGGTCCAAAGATGGCTCTTTTCTCAATAATTAAATACACCAAGGTCTTTGAATGTTTCAATGATTAGGCCTTTGCTGACTCTCAATTAGCTAATCTAAGTTAACCAGACAAACTATTCTCAATCCAACATGTGGCTTGATATACCTTCAGGGGTCACATAACTCACACAAAGATGTCCTATTGCTTCCAAATCCTGGTTGAAAGAGTGCTTCTTCTGTCTCTTCCTAGGGTTCCTTTCTTCCTCTCAGGAATTCCTGCCTTACTATTCTGTCTCTGTCCAACTAAATGGCCATCAGCAAATTTTATTATCCAATTAGAGATTGCCTCAGAAAGGGCAATGCAAGACCTTTCTCCAATAATCAAACTACAGTAGATCTAGTCTACTAGCCAGTGTGGGAAATGGTTCCTAGCAATGAAACATTGTTTTCAGTATGAAGTCAGTCAATAACACCTACTATACAAAGTGACAACACAGGTAGGAATTCCCTATTTATAGGAATTATATAATATATAATTTACAAATTTAGTAAGACATCAGTTAGGCCCCATGATTTTATTTTCAGATATTTCATAATTATGGTAAATGAGTATAATTAATGAGTTTATTAATGTGTATGAATGAGCTGTTATAACCTTTTTGCAGTATACTTATAAATTATAACTATTCTGACATTTCAAATGAAAAATTTATCTTCTTTCTATAGCATTTCATAGAATTTAAACATATCAGGCATCTAAAAATCTCTATGTTTTTGTATTAGAAAGTTTAAAACAAACATACAAAATAAATAAATAAACCCTGAAAACATTCTACTGTAGGGAGTTAGAATAATTAGATTTAGAAAATATATAGGGGTATCTGATACAGTCTCTTAATTCGGGGCATAAAGATCAACTTGGCTGTGAGTGATTTAGCTAATCAGCTTGTGGAAAAAAAAAGGATGAAGTCAGGTGAAAACAGGAAACAAACAGGAGACTTAATTGGCTGAAAAAACAAGGTTGAAGTCAGGAAAAACAGGAAAGACTTAATGGACTGAAAAACAAGGTTGAAGTTGGGAAAACAGGAAAGACTTAATGGTCTTAAAGAAACAAAGTATCTGTCCTGACATTGTTTTCAGATGCTAAGTGGGTGGAGCCCAAATTCAGCTGAAACAGAGTTCCTCCTATTTAAGGACAGTGCAGGGAGCCCCATAAAAAAAGAAGAGGCCCCTGATGAGAGCTCCAAGAATCCTGCTGAAAAAAGTGCTGGCCATCATTTGATGGCCAGATCTCCCTGAAGCAGAAAGAAGCTGGTGAGCAAAGAAAGCCTGAGCAAGACACCAAAAGGCCAAGGACTAAACCCTGTGGCTCAGCTTTTGCCTAGAGGGGTTTGATCTGTCCAAACAGTGGCCTAAATGAAACTGTGCCTGGCTTTAAGGACTCTGAGGTAGAGTGGCAGAATTGCTGATGCGAAGGAGCTGGGGTCTCCCAAAAAGAAGAAAGTATCAAGTCATATTTAAGGTGAGACTGCAATAACCAACTTACCCTGACGAATCTACATCTGAGAGATCCAGAAAAAGGACTGCTAAGTGCGTTAAAGAATCTACAACAAAGACTGTGTTCCTGACGACTGAGGACCTGCCCCAGAGACTGTATCCTTCTAAACGGTTAGGAAAATAATTGTCAATAGGATTAGTGGTTAGGTTAAAGGGATTGTAGGAATTTATAGGATTAATACTTAAAAAAATTGTGGGTATTTGTTATAAGTGAATATAGTAATAAATAAATAAGTGTTAAATAATAATTAAAAACTTCGGTTACATTCTACTGCAGATTTTATAAGATAAACAAGACTCCAAAATCAAGACTTGTTATTCTTTGAAGTAGAGGATACAGAATCTGGTCCCTCTTGCATGCTAGGCAAGCATTCTACCATTGAGCTATATCCCATGGGCTTATGACAGATATCCCCACTAGACATCATAGGCTACCCAATGAAAACCTCAATATTAAAATGGGGTACAAAACACTACAAGCTTTTGCCAATCATATTTTTGACCTCCTGAATTTTACTATAAGACCATATTCCTGAAGATCCCATACACTTATAACACAGGTCATGGAGAAATCAAGCTGGTACTCAACGAACATTTATTCCTACAGGCTAGAATTCATAGTGCTAGAAAGTGCTGTATATGTTACGGGACAAGAGGAGAAACCATCAATACCATCCATACACAGACATCTATGTGGAAAAGGGAAAAGACATTTTCTAAGAGCCATGGATGGTGTATAACTTCAAGGAAACTGCTCTTATACAAAATAGAACACATTCACATATGAACTGACAAATATTATACAAGCTTGCACAAGCCCTGTACAAACTCAAGAAAGGTAAAATCCAAGCACACATATTGAGAGATGTGGATAATTCACCACCTCTAGTTAAGAAGCTCTTGGTATCTAATTGTTGCAGGGTGAGGTAAAATCAATTTTCTTCAATGGAGTGACACTCAAGGGCAGGCCTCCAAGCCTGGAGTAGTCAGCCACCACAAGCTAGATTCTCAAGTTTTGTTTTGTATCTTTTTGTATTGTTCTGAGAGAAAGAACATGAAGTTGAGGGGGTAGTGAAATGGAGGTAATTAAAAGCAGCTGGGGGAATGTATATAAAGAAAATATATTGTATTCAATTCTTAAAGATTAAATAAAAACATTATCCAAAAAAAGTGCACCAATAATTTTCAAGTAACATCCACCAATGAATTCATTTGAATTTTTTCTCTAGTAAGGAGAATAATTTACCTTAATGAACTTAGAAAAAATTAATTATTTTAACTAATTAAAACAAATGCACTTGTGGTTTTATCAATCATCTGGTAAAACTGATATGTGACAGAATTTTAAATTCTTTCCTCCAATTTCAGCAAACAATTTCTATGCTCAATTTATTTGCTTTTGTAACATTTAATGTAGTGCGGCTAAATTTACACATCTTCTACTATCCAGTAAAGTCTGTGTGAGAGGTTTACTATGAAAATGACAGTAAATGGTCACAGTACCTAGTCTTGTTTAGACACTTCTTAGATGACTCTGTAATTAATTACTGTACAAATCAAATTTTCCAGAGTTGTATTTGATATGTACAGATATATCACCAACACAACTAAATATGAATCAACAAAGGCAGAAAAGAATTACTACATTCCTTCTGTCATTAAATTATGACTGCAGTATTCAGTAAAGGCTAAATCTAGTTTATTTTTATTTTATGTACTTAACTCAAACTTTATTTTCCATAGAAAATAACTATTTACATATCCCATTGGAATAATGATTATTGGGTTAACTTTTCTTAATGAATTCTGAGTTCCTACCATAAAGTTTCAATTATGTTTCATTGTTTGATATTTAATATTTTCATAGTTATATCTGAATTATTACATTACTTATTACTGTGCTATTTGGATAAAAAATGAACCATACAATTCTTTCATTTTTATAAGGTGATAGCTAAATCTAACTTTATTTTGCTTCCTTATCAGTTAATTAAAACATATTAGGACCTATAGAATACTTATGATAAAAAATGATATATCAATGATATAAGTGAGCTGCTTAGAACTTTGCATTTAGGAAAGAAATGCACTCCACAAATTGTACATAGCTGCATAAACCTAATGATAAACCATGAGAGAAAACAAAGGGCACTGACAGAAAACAGTAAATTAAGTTTACTTAGAAGTATTAGCTGTCAGAAAAAGATTTCTGAGAGTCACTGACACAGTGTGAGGAGAAGTTATTCAGTCAGACAAGATTTGTTTGTGCCTGAGACATGTTGAGTTTTGTTCTTTGAGAAACTGAATGAAATGTAAGTAAAATCATTGGTAATAGAGAAGCCAAAGAAACAGGAGACACTACTTTCCCCATTTTATGAGCTATTCTCCAAAGATAAGACTTTCAAAGATCATCAATTTTCTTTTTCCATTATCCTCCACATATATGTTTCGATATATGGATTATATTGATTAGTATCCAAAATGTATTTCTGTCTCTTAACTTACCTGATTACCCATTCATCTTTCATGAACCTTGGGTTGAATTTCATGATTTAAAAAAAATATTCTTTATTTTAATTTTTTTCTTATAAAAGTAGTTTTTAATAAATTGATGTATTTCAATGTTGTTACATGATCACCCAATGATACATCGAGGTGGCAAAAGTGAAGGTTCCTGGTGTTTTATAAACACTGCGAATGACCATACACTTTCATTCAACTTCACAAGAAATTATCTTCAGCTCCATGATTTGTTGACAGCTGTCCCACTTGTTGACAGTGGAAATGTGTGTGTACAGATTGAGCAGACACTTGAAAGTAACAATGTAGCAAGAATGGGATGAAATGGCAGGATGGACAACTGCTGGAGAAAACTAACTTTTAAAAATTAGTCATTTAAAGAAAACACAGCATTCACCAAAGCTACAGGAAACATATAAGGGAGCAACAGTGAACATGTTTCTACCTGTCTTGTGATTGAAGAAGCCATGGAAATAGAGTCATGCAGCTGTCTGCGGTGCATCATCTTCACACACACAAGGCTATCAATGGACTAAACCTGGAATTCCCTGCTCTGGAAGATGTTGGTGATGGGTCTTGCCCTTGAAAGAAAGTAATCTTGTTCTCAACCTGAACTCATAAGAAAAAACCCAAGTCAAAACTCCAATCATGAATTTACATGTGACCCAGAATCAGATAGAGCTTTTGTAGTTGTAAGCAAATAAAACAATTTCTCCTGGTAGGTAGGTTGAACAATAATAGCAGTAAAAAATTAGACAGCTGTTTTCTGGTACCTGTTTTAAATATGCTTGGGTTTTTTATTCCTCACTGGGTCGTGGGTGTTAGAAGTGTGACTTTTGGAGCAGTAGAATGTGGTAGCTGTCCTAGAGCAACTCCAGGCCTGAACTCTAGCCAACTATTGCTCTGACTCACACGAATTTTTATTTTTTATTATTACATTTATTTATTACTTCAAGTTACATCTCCATCACAGCCCCCTCCTTCGACCCTTCTCGGTCCCAGTCTCCCACACTTTAACCATTCTTCCACCTATCCTATTCCTCTTGTTTGTGGTGACCCCACATCTCAGCCCCCCCTCAGTTCATCAGTCACATGAGGGCAAAGAACTTCTTGCACTGGGAGCCTAAATGGTAGCTCCACGAGTGCAAAGTGTCCCACTAACAGGTAACAAAGTCCATGTTCCTGTTCCTTTCTGTCTGTTGATTGTAGGATAATTATCCTGTACTATATGGCTAAAATCCAGTTATAAGTGAATACATGCCATGTGTATCTTTCTGGGTCTGGGTTAGCTCATTCAGGATGAACTTTTCTAGTTTATCCATTTGGCAGCAAATTGCATGATTTCCTTGTTTCTGATAGCTGAGTAGTATTCCATTGTGTAAATATATCACAGATTTTTTTTATCAATTCTTCAGTTGAAAAATCTTTTTTTTTCAATAATATCCAAACAGTAATTTTGGTATTTTTAAAAATATTTCATCAATAATTCAAAATTCTTTTCTGATTAAACAATGAATCATATACATGATTCTATCTTGGTGAGATTTCTACCAAGAATTTTTCAGGTTTTATTCTCACATATTTGTTTCTGTAGCCCAAATCCTTACTTATGAATATAATCGAGGTAAGCTGATAAACCTGAAATGGCTCTCTGAATATTCCATTATTATATACTGAGAAAAGGACAGACATAGTATGTAGATTTGACATATCAGCTCATATTGTCTGCATTCATCCACCATCAGAAACATAGTGCCTATAGCCAACATGCATTATTTATTGTTTAATATTTCTTCATTAGAAAGTACACATTTATGGATTCTTGGACTTTATGCTGTTTTTGTAGAGATTGCAATAAAATGTAATAATTCACTTGTTTGTTTTAAAACTTGTCACATCCTCTGCAATTTTTATTTGTAGCTTACTTTGAATTTGTTTCTCTATATTTGTGAATGTTGTATTTTTGTCTAGCCAATGGAACATCTATTTAGTATTACATCCTCATGATATAAAATCCTAAGAGTTTATTTTTAGTCATTTAATCATCTCAAAACTTCTGATTTTCTCATAACATAGAGTTCCTTTTTACTTGTTAAAATCATTGCTAAACAGTACTAGAAAACTTCCTTTTTCCAACATCCATCAGAGTATGCTACATTCCAAAATTAAACAGACTTTTAATAATTAATAGCTTTATTGTAAAACATGTAGTTACAGCAAACAACCAAGTAAATCTTAAAAAAAAATATTTAGTTGGTGGTTCCAATATGGTAGCAACCACTATGCATGGTTTCTGAGCAGATGGAAATTGAACTCAGACAATGAGGAGCAATTGTCAGGTCTTGGTGCCAATTCCAAAATGTAATTTATGTCTCAGTTCCCCAGAAGAATGCTAGTACTAGCCACTTTCCCAGAAAGTCCTCCAGGAATGCAGGAACAGCTAGCCGTTTTTCCTCTGCCTGCAGATCCAAGAAGGGCTTCCAGTCCTAGCAAGACATAGATTTGGCCTCTAATCCATGAATCTACCCAATCTCAGGAGCTGTATTCACTATCAGAAGAAGGGCCACAGGGCCTGAACAACACATAGATTCAATCCAAGTATCTGGTGGAACTATGGAGGTGAGCTGCCAGGACAAAGAAATCATACACATGAAGCAGTAAATCTCCAGGACCAGGTAGGGGTGCTGGTGAAGCAGAGAACTCCCAGGACCAAGGTGGGGCTCAGTTGGAACAACCAACCAACAAGACTTTCTTCTCTATGCAGCCCACTTTCCTGAAAAGGGCTAAAAGAGCTAAGTGATATACAGATTTGACCTCTGATCCATGAGTCTACTAGACTCCCATAGGCAAGCTACTGGGACCTAGGACTTCAAGTCCATTCTGGTTAGACACTTCCCACCATATTCCCCTACCTGTGGATTCAACTATTACAAAGGCAGCAGAGGTCAGTTGCAAGCGATACTCCCTGTGATCCAGTCTCCTGCCCTACTTAGTACCCCAAAATGCTACCATTCCCAGGAGCATCCAGCCTTTGGTCCAGGGCTCTATTGACACTCCTGAGAGGTCCAGTAGGAAATAGGACCACTCAACAAAGCCGTCCAGCAGGAAACAAGGACAACCAAATGGCTAGAGATCAGAACACAAGTAACAAAACCAAGGGCTATGTGACCCGACAGGAACCCAGTTATCCTATAGTGGCAAGCCCCGAATACCCTATTACACCAAAAGCACAAGAAAAAAATATTAACTTTGAGGTTATGAAAATAATAGAGGCCTTAAAAGAAGAAAATAAATCACTTAAAGAATTTATGGAAATTAAAATCCAACAGATGAAAGTAATGAGGCCATCCATTAAAGAAATCCAGATAAATACAAACAATCAGGGAGAGGAAAGGTATAAAGCCATTAAAGAAATACGGGTAAAAAACAATTGAGCTGGAGAAGAAAATGAATAAAACGGTTTAAGACCTGAAATTGGAAATGGAGACAATAAAGAAAACACAAGTAGAGATAATGCTGGATCTGGAAAACATAGTAAAGGGAACAAGGACTAGAGACAAAAGCATCACCAATAGGAAAAAAGAGATTGAAGACAGAATCTCAGGCATGGTTGATTCAACCAAAGAAATCTATAGGTCCATCCAAGAAAATGTGAAATCTTAAAAAAAAAAAATTAAAGAATCAGTGAAAAGATGGAACCTAAGAGTAATAGGAATAGAAGAAAGAGAAGACTCCCAACTGCAAGGACCAGAAAATATTTTCAACAAAAATGTAATAGAAAAATTCACAAACCTAAAGAAAGAGATGCCTACAAACATTAAGGAGGCTTACAGAATACCAAGTCAGTTAGACCAGAAAATAAATCCCCCCATCATGTAATATTCAAAACAATGAATATAGAAGAGAAAGAAAGAATTTTAAAAGATGTAGGAGAAAAAGGCCAAGTAACATATAAAAGGAGACACATCAGAATCATATCTAACTTCTCTTCAGAAACCCTAAAACCCAGAAGGGCCTGGACAAATATCTTGCAGGCCTTAAGAGACCACACAAGTTATACCAGACTACTATATCCAGCAAATCTTTCAATCAGCATAGATGGAGAAAACAAGATACTCCATGACAAAACCAAATTTACACAATATCTATCCACAAATCCAGCCCTACAGAGGATCATAGAAGGAAAATTTTAACCCTGAGAAGAAAACTATACCCATGTAAACACAGGAAACAAATAACCTCACTGCAACAAAACCAAACAAAAAGAAAAACACAAACACATGTCCAACACCTACATGAAAATAACAGGAAGGAACAATTAATGGTCATTAATACCTCTCAACATCAATGGACTTAATTTACCAATAAAAAGACACAGTTTCAGAGAATGGATTCATAAATAAGATGCATCATTCTGCTGCATACAAGAAATGCACCTCACCAGCAAATATAGACTTTACCTCAGAGTAAGTGCTAGAAAATGGTTCTCCAAGCAAATGAAAAAAGCTAGAGTAGTCACCCTAATATCAAATAAAATAGACTTTCAAACAAATTTAATTTAAAAAAGATAAAGAAGGAGACTACATACTCATCAAAGGAAAAAATCATGAAGATGACATTTCAATACTGAACCTCTTTGCCCCAAATATAAGGGCCCCACATTTGAAAAGACAAAACAAAACAAAAAAAACCAATAAATATAGAGAAGAAAGAAAGAATTTTAAAAGCTTCAGGAGAAATAGTCTAAGTAACATATAAACCACATTTTAATCCCCACACGTAAATAGTGGGAGATTTCAACAACCCTCTCACACCAATAGACATATCATACAGAGAGAAACAAAACAGAGAAATAATGAATTTAACAGTGACGATGAACCAAATGGACCTACAGATGTCTACAAAATGTTTCACTCAAACACAAAAGAATATACTTTCTTCTCAGCACCTCACAGAACCTTCTCCAAATAGAGCATAGATTTGTTCACAAAGCAAGCCTCAACCATTACAATAAAATTGACATAACACCTTGTATCTTACCAGATGACCATGGATTAAAGCTGGACTTCAACAACATGAGAAAGAACAAAAGATCTACACATTCATGGAAACTGAACAACTCTCTACTCAGTGACCACTTGGTCAGGGATCAAATAATGAAGGAAATCAAAGACTTCCTAAAATTCAATGAAAAGGAAGACACAAAATACCCAAATTTATGGGACCCAATGAAAGCAGTGCTAAGAGGAAAGTTCTTATCATTTAAGCGCCTTCAAGAACATATTGGAGACAGTTCACATTAGCAATTTAACAGAAAAACTGAAAACTCAAGAAAAAAAAAGTAGAAAAAAAATGCTCCCAAGAGAAACAAACTGTAGGATATCATTGAACTCAAGGCTGATATAAATTGAAAAGGAAGAAGTCAAAGTATCCCTATTCATAGATGTTATGACATTATATGTAAATGATCCCAAATATTCTACCAGAGAATTCCTACAGCTGGTTAACTCCTTTATCAATGTGGCTGGATACAAAATTAATTAGAAAAAAATCAGTAGCCCTTCTTGACATAAAAAATAAGTGGGCAGAGAAAGGAATTGGGGAAATAACACACCCTTCACAATAGCCACAATAATATAAAATACCTGGGGGTAACTCTAACTAAGTAATTAAAGACCTGTATGACAAGGACTTCAAGTCCCTGAAGAAAAAAATTGAAAAAGATATCAGAAGATGGAAAGATCTCCCATGCTCATAGATCAGTAGGATCAACATATTGAAAATGGTCATCCTACTGAAAGCAATATACAGATTCACTGCAATTGAATTGGGCTAAGGAAGCTCTTAGCCCTCATGTAGCTGATGAACTGAGGGGGGCTGATTTGTGGGTGGAGGCACATTGGAGAATAAAGATAGATGGAAGAGGGAGTAGAGGGTGGAAAGGTGGGACTAGGAGGGGAAGAGATGTCGCGTCCCTCTCGACCGGCAAGAACGACGCAACTCACAAAAGCTCTTCTCCTGCAGTTTATTCAGGTCCCTTGAAAACAGTCTTCCGAATGCCCGGGCAGACCCAACCCACAGGCTAAATACTAATTAGACAGCCAGTCAAGTAAAGCCACGTAGTGCAATCTTAGAGGCCCACGTATGCGGAAGCAAGCCAGATCAGCGGTCTTTGCCAAATATGGACTTGTTTACCACCGAGAGCGCTCACCATCGGGCTGGTGGAAGGCGGAGACCAGCGCCATCTTTAAGGCGCGGCACGTCGCAGCTCTCTACAGTTCCTCCTTTTTTATTTTTTCTAAAGTTGGTAGAAGTCCCTGGAAAGGCTTCGTAATCCCCTATCTGGGGATCTCACGGTGGGCCTGAGCCTGTAGGAGGGCGGTGCTCAAACTCTTACCCGTCTCTGGGTCAGCCTCCCCACTCGGGACTGCCCTGTCTTAGGTGGCTGAGACTTACCCGTCAACTCCGTCACTGACTTACCAGACCCTAATATCCGTGGAACGAATTCCTCAGTGGGCAGGGACTATGCTTAGTGAAGATTTACTTCACGGCAGCAAGCCATGCCTGAGGGGACTGGCCCGCCTCAATGGCGACAAGGGCTTGTATAATCATGGCTGCGTTACGCTTTTGTGTGGCTCTCATTTTGTAGATGCACCATAGGCAAACCAGAGAGGCTAGCATCATTAGTATCGCCAAAGAGCCTACACCCGCCCACTCCTTAAGATGATCCATAGCCGTCTGTATCCAAGAAGTCAAGCCAGTAGCCAGGCTCAGATCCACCCGAGTGGAGTTGATGTGGATGATTGTCGCTCTCAGCTCTCTCATCAAATTTTCAAATTCAGCCGACCAATCCTGTAAGAGGAACTTTGACAATTGTCTGGACAAATTAGCAGCCTTTGTAAAATTTTGATACTGCACGGAAGTAACACACAAACCTTGCATTTTCCACTCACACCCCAATTGTGCTAGTTGCCAAAGAGAATCAATCTGTTCTTGTATTAAATCTATACGTTGATTAACTATCATAAGACTTCCTTTGAGATGAGAATTCATAGAGGCCTGAGTATCCAATGCCTGTGCCACAGTGGCTGAGATGTTATTCAGGGCATTGGCAGTCTGTATAGAACTAGACAAGGCAATAGCTGAGGCAGTAGCCCCCACAGCAGCAACAGTGATAGCAGTAACAATAGCTGCAGTGATGCCAAAATCTCTTTTAAATCTGAATAGCATCATGGTATTAGGAGCCTCTACAGGAACTGGTACATATAGAGGCATTCTAGTCACCACAGCCACAGGAAAGGCTGTGGCATTCCAGCATAGGGCATAAAAACATGTGCCTGGAGTGCATACTAACTTTTCTTCACCTAAGGATGCACTCCCATTACTTACAATCCACAGAAAAGGAGGCCAGAGACATACTGGCGAAGCTGAAAAGCTCTTGTTGCGATAAGAATGAAACAAAGAATTCCAAGTACCAGAGCCACTACCGCTAGAGAAATCCAATCTGGTAGCAGACCCTAGGGAAAAATTACCTCTTTGATAAATACCTCCTCCAAGCATAATGACAGGTCCCAAGTCCATGCAACTTCCATTTACCCCACACAAAAGCCACAAATCAAAAGGATTGGTGGCAGTCTGCTGAGGATCCCTAGTAGATATATGAAGCATTCCTGTACAAGACTTATTCACTACATTACTAATCATGGGGCTAAAGGAAAAATAATCTTGTTGAACCCAAACTGCTCTGCGCTCCTGACATCCAGTCCAGGGAAAAGGTCCTTCCTCTCCTGTGGATCCTCTACAAAAAGGTGCCCAGCGTGGCTGTCTGGGGGGGTCCCGGTCAGAAACTCATGTGGGCCACCATCCTTCAAGGTGAGAACCATTGCCTGAAAACAAACCACCACTCCTACCCCCAAACCTCAGTTGTGGTAAAAAATCTGCTGACTGCTGAGACAATTTAATGCATTTTGTATCATCTGACCTATTGAAGCTCATTAAAAAGCACAAATTACCCTTCAAGCTGACATTTCTATTACCCTCTATAGGGCTTCTCTGATCATCAAAGGGAAGGTAGGGTAAGCCTAAGCTTCTATTACTGCTAAATAAGTGTGGAAACACAGTTGCATCATGTCTGACCGGCATCGGCTTTGGGAATATCGACAGGATCCCCCATCTCGGCTCGGTCATTCCTGACATACTCACTGCTACTATCACCAGAATCTTTAGGAAGGTCTTCATGACGAATCTTCCTCACAAGGCGTTCAGGCACCCACACTGGATCTTGTTGATCCTGAGGAAAAACACAAACAGACCCTCTCGCCCATGTTAGCACGGGGTCAGGCCCCCGCCAAGAGCCTGTCAGAATGTCCTTCCATTTCACCATGCTTTTAGGTGAACCATGGGAATCCTGATGTCTGTCCGCTGCTGAGCGGCCTTGAGCATCCAAATTGAAAAAATTTACAGTAAATAAGGCTAAAGATATTCTTTCCTTGGGGGTACGGCCTTGGCCTATTCCCCCTTTTTGTTTTTGCAAGCATTCTTTCAAGGTGCGATGAGCACGCTCCACAATTCCTTGTCCTTGAGGATTGTATGGTAATCCATGATTAAGCTGTACCTCCATCTGGTTGCAGAAGGAGACAAAGGACTGTGCCGTATAGGCTGGTCCATTATCCGTTTTCAGCTGCTGTGGTTTTCCCCATGCAGCCCAGGCTTCTAAGCAATGTCCTATGACATTGCGAGCCTTTTCTCCACTCATAGGTGTAGCATGTATGATACCTGAGCAGGTATCCACAGATACATGAATATATTTTAAGGTTCCAAATTCTGAAATGTGGGTAACGTCCATTTGCCAGATTTTGAGTGGCATCAACCCTCTAGGGTTCACTCCCACACTGGGAGGATGATGATGAATCACACACTGAGGACAGTCCAAAACTACTTGTCTAGCATCTGCTCTAGACAAATGGAATTTCTGCTGTAGAGTTTTTGCATTTACATGAAATAATTGGTGAAACTGTCTGGCTTGGTCCAGGAATGAGCTCCAAAAAATGCATTCCATCCTGGTCCATTGATCAACTTTATCATTACCTTCACTTAATGGTCCAGGTAATCCTGTATGTGCTCTGATATGTTGAATATAAAAACACCTTTTTCTCTGCCAGATTAAAACTTGTAACTCTTGTAATAAGGCACATACTGTACTACTATTCTTAATAGGACCTGCTAATTCTAATACTTTCACTGCGTTGACCACATAAACTGAATCTGAAATCAAATTGAATGCAAATTGACATCTTTTAAACACCTCAATTACTATTTTCAATTCTACTATTTGAGGGGAACCCGGTTGAAATTGACATAACACGGGCTCTTGTCTTTCTATCAAATAGGCTCCACAGCCTGTCTTTGAGCCATCAGTAAACACATTTGGTGACCCTTGAAGTGGTACTGCTGAAGTAACCTTAGGGAATATTACTGGGTGCTCTTTAAAAAATGATAGCAATGGATGTTTAGGGTAATGGTTATCAATCACTCCTTCAAAGCTACATTGCAATATTGCCCAGTCATCTACAGTGCCACACAAAATTTTAATTTGATAACTGGAATAAGGCACTATTATACTGGCAGGAGCAACTCCAAAAGACTGCAAGCATTGTTGGATACCATTCAAGGCTAAAGCAGCAAGTGCAGTGGGATAATGTTCTATTCTGTTCTTACTTGTGTCCACATCCCCAGGCAGAAAGATCTCCCTACTTTCAGGGACTGAACTGGCTGCTCTGTCTGAGTGGCTTCTGGATATGGGGGAGGAGTTGAAGGTGCCATGGCAACGGCCTTGTTTACACCAGCTGCCGCCAGCGTGGCTGAAGGCTCTGTAACAACTCCGCCCACTCCGACTGCTGCTGACGCTGACGCTGACGTGTCAGGCGCTATAGCAACGGCTCCACCCACACTGACTTTCACCGACATGTCCTTTTCTTTTACCCTTTTCTTTTCCTTTTTTCTAATAACAGTCCTCTCCAACTGTTCTAGTAGAGCGTGTAGCTCTCCTTCAGAATCTGTGCTCTCTGAGTCCTCAAAATCTCTAAAATCTCTAAAATCTCTAAGATCGGGATAGAGAGGAACTTTCTTTTTGCCTCCCTTTTCACTGTCTGCCTGCTCAAATCTTTCACCTTTGTTACTTTCCTTTTCACTATCTACTTGCTCAGATCTTTCCCCTTGTAGCAGTTCCAAGGCTGATTCTCCCTCTTTGATTGCATTACAACACCTCTGATCTTCTAAACAACTCCTCACCATTTTCCAAATCGGTCTTACTCCATGCTTCAGAGTCCCCTGCTCCCAAGCAAAATCCAATTCCCTGCCCAATCTGTCCCAGCAGGATACTGTAAGATTCCCGGACACCGCAAACCACGGAGCCACGGAATCACATTCATTCAAAAATCTTTCTAGGGTAGACTTTTTTTTTTTCTTTTTTTGGTTTTTTCGAGACAGGGTTTCTCTGTGTAGCCCTGGCTGTCCTGGACTCACTTTGTAGACCAGGCTGGCCTCGAACTCACAAAGATCCGCCTGCCTCTGCCTCCCAAGTGCTGGGATTAAAGGCGTGCGCCACCACCGCCCGGCTAGGGTAGACTTTTTAATCTTCAATTTCCTAGCTAAAAGTAGCTCCTGAAGAGCCAGAAAAATTGGGTGTGACTCAGACAACCCCATGTTTAAAAATTTACTTTCAGTTTGCAGCTTCCCCACGAAACTGTATCTTTTGTTCGCTATCTCTGCGAAACTTCACCGTACGTTCACTATCTCCGCGAAACTTCACTGTACGTTCGCTATCTCCGCGAAACTTTACCTTGTGTTCGCTATCTCCGTGAAACCTTATTGTCCTGATTTATCCCAGGAACTTACCAACGCGTTGCCCCTGACTGCAGGAGTTCTGAGTCTTTTCTGGTTCCCCGTACGGGCCACCACTTGTCGCGTCCCTCTCGACCGGCAAGAACGATGCAACTCACAAAAGCTCTTCTCCTGCAGTTTATTCAGGTCCCTTGAAAACAGTCTTCCGAATGCCCGGGCAGACCCAACCCACAGGCTAAATACTAATTAGACAGCCAGTCAAGTAAAGCCACGTAGTGCAATCTTAGAGGCCCACGTATGCGGAAGCAAGCCAGATCAGCGGTCTTTGCCAAATATGGACTTGTTTACCACTGAGAGCGCTCACCATCGGGCTGGTCGAAGGTGGAGACCAGCGCCATCTTTAAGGCGCGGCACGTCGCAGCTCTCTACAAAGAGAGATGGGGTTGCCATCAAGAAGTAACATGAATTAATAAATAAATGTTTAAAAAGAAGAAATTGTCTTCTTAAAGGATATGCACCCCAAATCATATCCAATATCTATGGTAAGCTTTGACATATATACATACAATTAACACTAGCAAAACGTTGCAGGCTATATTTATATATTTATGTATATGTGTGTGAAAAAAATGATTAAAGAAAAAGAGACCATGAATTTGAGATGGAGTAAGGGAAGAGGAAGGACATAGGAAGACTTGGGGGGAGAAATGGAAGAGGGAGATGATATAATTATATTTAATTTCAAAAAATAAATGTGAAATGAAAAAAATAAATTGTGTTCTCCAAAATAAACCAATAAATAAAACTGAACACGCTAAGTCCAATAGAAAAGAAAGTGGGGAAAGCCTCGAACTCATTGGCACAGATGACAACTTTTGAACAGAGCACCAATAGCACAGGGTCTAAGATCAATAATCAATAATTGGAACCTTATGAAACTGAAAAGCTTCAGTAAGGCAAAGGACACTGTCTATAGAACAAACAGCAACCTACAGATTGGGAAAAGATCTTCACTAGCCCTATATCTGAAAGAAGGCTAATATCCAAAATATTTAAAGAACTCAAGAAACTGAACACCAAGAAGCTAAATAATCCAGTCGAAAAAATGTGGTACAGAGCTAAACAGAGCATTCACAGAGGAGGAATCTGTAAAGCCTGAGAGACACTTGGAGAAATGATAAACATCCTTAGTCATCAGGGAAATGCAACTTAAAATGAATCTGAGATTCCATCTCACACCAATCAGAATGTCTAAGATCAAAAACTCAAGTGATAGCACATGCTGGTGAGGATTTGGAGAAAGAAGAACATTCCTCCACTGTTAGTGGGAGTGAAAACTTGCACAACCAATTTAGAAATCAGTCTGGTGATATCTCAGAAAATTGGGAATAGTTCAACCTCAAGATCCAGTCATACTGCTCCTGGGCATAAATCCAAGAGTCTCCACCAAACAACAAGAACTTCAACAATGTTCATAGTAGCATTATTCTCCAAAAGTAGCCAGAAACTATACACAAACCAGATGTTTTTTTAACAGAAGAATGGATTAAAAAACTGTGATAGATTCATGCAATGATACTACTCAGCTATCAGAACAAGGAAATTATGCAATTTGTAGCCAAATGGATGGAACTAGAAAAGCTCAACCTGAGTGAGGTAACTCAGACCCAGAAAGATAAACATAGGATATACTCACTTATAAGTGGATATTAGCCATAAAGTACAGGACAACCATCCTATAATACACAGATCCAGAGACAGAAACCTGGCGCAACGATCCTATTAAAAACTCCACCCAGCAGAAGATCAAGGACTGTTTTGCCTGTTAGTGGAACACCTTATCCTAGCTAGGCTTCTATATCAGGCCCTAATATAAGGTGAAGCTCTAAGTCCTCTTGTAACTGATGAACTGAGGGGGGTTGAAATGTGGGAGCTCCCTTCTTTTGAGGAAAAGGAAAGGATGGAGATGGGGAAGAAGGAAGTAAGGTGGAACTGGGACAAGAAGGTGGGAGGAAGATGTGATCGAGATGTAAGTTGAAAAAATAAATTAATTTTAAAAATTATTTAGTTTACTTTGTCAATGATGCTTGCCTGTTTGCTGTCTGTTTTTTGAGTGAAAAATCCTACCCTGGAGCTCACTATGTAGACCAGGCTTGTCTTGAACTCACTAAACTATGCTTGCCTCTGCTTTCTGAACTTTGGTACTATAAGCATACATCATCACACCCTCCCCCCAAAAAGTCTTTTTTTTTAAAGCTTATTTATCTATGCATTTTACATCTCAGTCATAGTCCTCTACCTCCCTTCCTCTGGGTCCTTCCCTCCTGTCCCCTGTTCACTTTCCCTCATCCCTGCTCAGCTTCTCCTCAGAAAAGGAAGCCCTTCCCCCTCCCCCATATGATCATCTACTTCAGTTTAACTTTGGTTATGATCTCATTTTGCAGGTTGCTTTTTTTTGTCTACTTTTGGTTTTAGCCCAAAACCACAGTCTTACATAGCTATCTGAGAACTGTTAATCAAACATGAGCTACTTTAGAAAGAAAAGAACTTTGTATTTATTTGTCTGAATGTGTGAATAAATCCACATAAGTTAAAGAACAAGAAAATCTGACACCATCCTACACCAACACATCAAGTCACATCAGGACTGAGCTGATCATATTTTGTTTTAATTTGTACTAATTGGCTTAGACAACAAAGAATTTTAGATTGAAGCATAGTATTCTCAATTTTACATGAAATACACCTTGTATTTACTTTCCTAGAATCATCTCTAGATCCTTGATCATCGTCTGCACTCCTCTGCAGCAGGTTGTCATTGCAGAGGGAGCTTGAACAATTGGCAAAATTGGTTATATCAGTGTTAAATAACTTGAGGGGGAAATTATTTGACTATGAAATGTTTTATTGTCTGTTCATAGGCTTCCATGAATAGAAATTTAACTAAAAATAAGCTTTTTATTTAAAAAGTATCTCATAGTTTATTCTCATGTTTGGGTTCTTAAAGATTTGAGACTGCAATCAACCTGAGTGTAGCTTCTTCATGGGAAGAACTGGTTAGCTAAGAATTTAAGGTAAGCAATCAGATTTGATTTTAAAGTGGGAATTTAAATAAGTCGGAACTTGTCCTGATCAGATGTCTATCATAGAAGAACAATATTCATTTCAGTTGCACTGGAAGCAGTATGATGTCATTTAGAGTAAGCAAACCGTTTGAGGGATCCTTTATCCTGTCCTGGACCTAAAATTATGAGAACATTTCTTTTCAATACTTCCCATCATTTTCACATGTCTTGTTGAATGAATTGTCAGATTTTCTTGCTCTTTAACTTATGTGGATTTATTCACACACTCAGACAAATAAATATAAAGTTCTTTTCTTTCTAAAGTAGCTCATGTTTGATTAACAGTTCTCAGATAGCTATTTTAGACTGTGGTTTTGGGCTAAAACCAAAAGTAGACAAAAAAAAAAAGCAACATGCAAAATGAGATCATAACCAAAGTTAAACTGAAGTAGATGATCATAGGTCGTAAGCATAGCAGGAAAAAGAACCTTACTGATATGTCTGTCCATTGACTTCTCCTCTAAGTATTCTGTAGCTAATATTATATAACACTCATCAAACTCAAATAAAGCTTTTAGCTATGCTTCTTCTGGGAGCATAGCTTTCAATTTTATTGAAAATAGAGTAGAACAGTCTTGAAAAGAATCTGACCCATATTTCTATGTCTAAAATTTTGCATCTTATACTGTACTTTGAACAGTGGTCCTGTGGGTGACTCTTGTAAGGATTTAGCAAATTCTTCAGCCCCACTTGTATATTTCTAAACAAATGTAAGTTACTCTCCACTAAAGGACATAATAAATTTTATTTTGGAATTTTTTGAGTTTCAGGCATCTGGAAAACATATCACCCTCTTGAGTGAAGCCTCACTTTACAATAAGATCAGTATTCCACATTTAATGAGTAGTTATTCCATGTCATAGGATGAAATTAAACATAGTAAGCAAGTGGAGAAAAGGTAATACTTCATATTGAATGCATTAGCTGATACACTATTACCTGTTTAAAAATAATAAAATTATAACAAATTCAGAATTTCAGACTCTGGAATGCACGGTATACATAATTTCAGTGGCAAAATCAAATTACCTGACATGCAAAGAAATATCTAGTAAGCCTGATAAATGAGAAAATAAATAAAAACCAACTCAACATTAGTACTATTATTCTAATATTTCAATGAGTTAAAGATAATTTAAATTACTAAATGGATGGGAAGACTCAATGATAGAAATAAATATACAAAAAGAAGCAAAATGACATTAGAAAATTGAACTATTTACTATTTAAAAGAGTAAACATATTTAGCATGTGATTCGGAAACTGCATCCTACAGAAAATACATTGTTGAATTGGAAATATTAACAATAAATAAGGACACATGAAAAAATGCTGAATGAATTTAAGAAATAAATAGGAAGCCGTTTTAATTCAGAAATAGACATAACTGACTTCCAAAGCTAACTCATAGATATGTCTCTCTTAGAAGCTTCTCTGCTCCCATTATTCTGCAGATACCAATCTCCACACTGTGAACTGATGCAAGACATCTTTACAGAAGGACCAAAAGGAGAGGGAATAATTGCCAGATCCCTGACTTCTGTCCACATGAAGAGACCAAAAAGCCACCATATGTAACTCTTAATGTTAACCAGAATTTACTGATGGATATAATAATCTTCTTTGTACTCAACAAATTAGAAATAGTTATTCTTGTAGAAAGCTATTTTTCATTCAGTCATTTGAGAGTTAAAATGGAACAGATTTTTAAAAACTCTTCATGTAGAAGTTTACCCAAAGGTGTGGGTTAGAGATTAAATATAGTTTAACTTAAACTGTTCATGAAATTTTCTACACTCAGTGGAGAAAAAAAAATTCTTATTATTTCAAGAGATTGGAAAAGAAAGAAAATTGACACTAAGTTTCTATAGAGGAATTTCAATTCAGCAATATGTCTGCTCTAGTAAGGGATCATATTTAAAGATACTTTAGGTCTATGTAATTCAGATGGAGTGCAGAAATATTCAGGATTACAGTATGATCTGGCTATAATTCTGATATGCTCTTTGTGCATACCAATAACTCCCCAAAATGAAGGTAAAGTTAGTTTATTGAAGGACACAACCATGTTTGAAAATAATGTCTAATTGAGGAGCAAAGTGATGAATCAGAGAAAGATTTGACAGAATGAGCCAGAGATAGGACACACCAACTCTCACAAAACAAAACAAAACAAAACAAAACAAAACAAAACAAAAAAAAACAGGACAGGAAAAAGAGGCTACTTAGGAGCAGCACAGGGAGAGAGAAAGTTTTTCTGTTTGGTTGGTTGGTTTTGGTTTTGAATTTACCAAGAGTTTGTGTTCCTTACCAGGACAGAGACAAGTTGCAGAGAGAACAAACTAGAGAATGAAAAGGAGTCATAAGAGTGAAACATTGCCAGATTAGTTTGAGACCAGGCAGAGTTATTAAGTTAGAATCCAAAAGAAATCTGTTTGAATCAGGAAGCTTGGAGAAGAATTTAGGCATTAACAGCTCAGTTGAACTAGCCAGCACAAATACAGAAAGAGGTAAAAAGACTTGGGAATGACCCTCAAAAATTTCCCTCAGGACAGGGATTAAAAAAATTATTTATCTATTCCTAATTAAAAATTATTTAGTAAATTCAGGCAAAAGCACACATTTGGAACTTGCTGAAAAACAAATGTTGTTCATACTAAAAAAAAAAAAAAAAAAAAAAATCCAAAACATAGAAGAGAAGAGTGGCTCAGTAGTGAGACTATTAGCTGCTTTTCCAGAGGACCTGAGTTTGATTCCCAGGACCCACACCAGTCAGATAACAACTTCCTCCAGCTCTAGTTTCAGGAGATCTGATACCTTCTTCTGATCACTGAAGGCACTTGATTATAGATGGCATAAACTTGCAAATAAAAATTACGCCCAAATAAAAATAAAAGCAAACCTTCAAAAATAACATAATAATAAGGCAAGCTTGACTGTGTTACAATGAATTGCAAAAAATGGTGGGAAGGGGATCAGTGAATGACTAGCACAAGGACACAATGGGCAAAAAGAGTCTTTCAGAGTAGGGGAAATGTCTTATAATTTTATTATCTTAGTGTTTACTTTCAATAAATCTACCTTTACAACATTGGGATGTATATTTAAAAAAGTGAAATCCATGTTTAATATGTTCTTCAAAACTATTAAAAATTACATAGTGGACAGTTAAGAAAACCTTAGCACATGTTCAGAACAAACGAACTTGGAAGTATACAAACATAAAAGAAGAGATAAAACTGCCATTATTTATAGGAGATACTATCACCTATATAGCTACCCAAGAGAACAATGAAAGAAATAAGAAATTTTTCTCAGTACAAGACCATTATATAAAATATATTATCTATGCCATATACCATCAGTCACCAGTAAAAGCACATAATGGAAAAAGTTTTCAGTCACAATGCCTCCAAAATAAGTGATAAAATCTAAGATTAAATGAGAAAAACCATAAGAAGTAAAAATGTTCAAACAGCATAGAAAAAGACTTAGTAGATGAAGACTCCTATTAACAATCCAGATAAATGATCTACCATTAAGAACTTTATATTGACAAAAACTAATCTGTTTCAAAAAAGAAATATTTATAAATGAAGCACCATAAGTCAATACTTAAAGCTATATTGAAGATATTTTCCACAGGAATTTTGATGATAACATTAAAAATAAAATAGACAGAATTTTCTGCATTGTACCAATATGTTGTAATAATTAAAACATACAGCTACAACGTTATTTTATTTATTATTTTATTTTGTGCTACAAAGGAAATCATGCTCTTGTAAAATAATAATAATAATACTAAATTCCTTTCCTAAGAAATTACCCTAAGCCTGAGCTATACTTCCAGATTTTTAAATTTTTGAAAGCACTTCAAGAAACCCCCCAAATTTTTATGTGTGTATGTTGTGTATTTTGTGTTGTGTGTTGTGTGAGGTAGGTTTTTATGCTGCATGTATTCAAGTCTGTAAGTGTAAGCATCCATGCTCACACATGCAAAGATAGTAACAGGATAACTTGTATCTTGGCCTATCTCTATCTCTTTCTCACTGCCTCACAAAGGTGTCCTATTGAACAAAAGATCACCAATTGCAGCTTGGAAGACTAACCAGTGAATTATTGTGATCTGCCTATCTCTAGTTTATGATGCTTTGTTGGTTACCTAATGCTCTGTATCTATGCTTTTTTAGATGATATACAGAAGTAGAGATTTTTTTGTCATGTCAAACAATTAATATATGGAAAACTCTTTGAAAGTGACAGGAGCACTGTCAGTTTCACATGAGGTTCTGAAAATCATAGTCGTACTCACAGCAACACACAGCTTTTTATGAGTCCTATAGATTCAAATACAAGATCTAAAATGCTTTCAGGTCAAGTTCTGTTATGCCAAATTAATTCCCTTTTGAATAATTTCATTTTTAAATTTATTCATGCAAAATTCAGACATTATCATTTATGTGGTAGGTACTAAGATAGTCATTGTACTGAAAAATAGAATCATAATCAGGGATTTAAAAGATATAACGAACAGTTTAAATACTAGCATGCTATGCAGTTTGAAGTTCCATGCCTCTAGTTCTTGTCCTTGGGAAAGGGTTATGAGGCTGATGGACTAAAAGGCACCCAGGTCAACCCAAGTTCTTTTCTTTACATTTCAAAATGGGAGGCCAACAAGATGACTAAGTAGGTAGAGATGCTTACCTTCAAACCTGATGACTTGAATTTATCACTAAAACCCAGATGGTGGAAAGAACTAACCTCAATAAACTCTCCTCTGATCTAGAAATGTGTGCCATGACTTGTGTGCCCACACACATACACACAAAATGAATAGTTGAATATGTTTAAATATGAAAACAAAGAAATATTAAATAACCAAGGTTATATGGCTGTGAGTATGAACAGATTTTCTGGACATAAATCCTCTGCATCAAAACTGTATTTCTCATAGCATAGAACATATAATACTTTGTTTATTACCTAATGCTCTGCATCTGTGCTTCTTTAAATAATATACAGAAGTTACTGTGATATCAAACGGTTACTTTATGAAAAACTCTTTGAGTTAATCTACTATTATTATTTAAATTCTCAAAATGTTACAAAGTATATAATTTATTTCTCAAAATTGGGATATTAGTGAATAATTCAGTCTTTCAATTGTCAAAATCAAGGTATGAAGGACAATTCCAATCTTAAGCAATTAAGAAGTCTCATTAAATAAATTAACCTTCATTTGGCCTATTTCTATATAATAATACAATAATTGATTCAGTATCTACTATTTACAATGTAGCCTAAACTGATATAGAGTTCACTGTGTAGCCTTTGAATTTATGGTCATAATTCTTTTTTTTTTTTGATTTTTTTTGATAATTTATTTTTTATTTCTTCAAGTTACATCTCAATCACAATCCCC